>JAOYSI010072671.1:5794-21135 GCA_025775065.1 Hiodon alosoides | reverse complement strand
ATGTATGGCGGTATTCTCCTATCCACTGCCTCCATCTGATTAGATCTCGGATGGTGACTGTGGCACAGGGTTATGGCGGTCAATCGTAATTTATTCAGTAAATTAAAATTATGCATAAGCGATGCTATGTACGGACCCGAGAGCCCAGAGTACGCTTTCCCGCTGTGCTCTCAGCGCTAAAGTGAGGCCAAAACGACAAAAAACAAACGCAAACGTAACCACAGAGCCTCTCAGACGTTACCTTTAAATGCCCTGCAGAACCTTCAGGCAGGTTACTTAGGGAGTTAAAACCGATTTCATGGCTGATAACATATTAGCCAAAAAGAGGCCTGCTGCTACATTTGTGCAAAGGCGTGTGTGTGTTTGAATTTGTTGAACCCTTTCCACGAATGGGATGTTGGAACCCGTGCCTTTTCTCTGATTTTAAGAAAGACATACTGATGGGGTGCAAGAAGATTTATATTCACAACGCAGCCATGGAGTTTGCCTCAACACACACGTTTGCTGCAGTTTTGCGCAAAACCTTTCCTGTGGGACTACATGGGTTTTTGATCCACGTTACCGCCCCACTCCCTTTGTCACACAAGCCATTTGCCACCTGGCGAGAAGGTGCTCGCTCTTTAAGCACTTTCATTTTGCGGTGAAAAGCCTGAGGATTCTGCCCCGCTCAGGTTGCTTTTCCGGCACCATGATGAAGCTTCCGAGTGCCGCGTCCCACCCGGGGGAGCCGTGGGAGGCGTGCAAATGTTTAAGTGAGTCAGTCAGGCAGTGAGGACCAGCTCATTGCCATGGGAACCCTTCTCCTCAGCCTCGCCGTGTGTACTGATTTTTCACCATAGCCATTGAGCCGCTTTTGGACGGTTCTTCTGTTAACAAAAGTCTTTTTATGTCTACTTAAGGATCCCTGTTCTGTTTGGCCTTGCCAGTGCGTATGAATATGGAACTCTGCTGAGTTAATATTGAGGTATTTTTATTCCTGTGACCATTAAAGAATTGGCCCACATTATAGTCAGATCGCTTGATTCCGTGAAGGGCTTGTATTTTGGGCTCGTCGAAGTTTAATATTTACGTTAGCACAAGTACTCTACAGCTATTGTGAATACTTCCTACGCGAACACATTTGGCAGGTGCAGGCTTGATCAGGGGTGAGCGTGGATAGCCCTCAGATTCCAAGGTTGCACGATGGGGCAGAGCAGAGTCTGAGGCCTTAAGCCTCGAAACGCACGGCGTCGGCTGCTGCTCTGATGAGACCCCTGTACGGGGGAAATTTGGATTCGTTTCTCGATAGCACCATCGCTCCACCCGGGCTTCCCGAAAGCCTCACCCTGGCAGGGGGTAACGGCGTTTAGCGGCAGAGCAGCGGCCACTGATGGGCCCAGATTGCCTCCCACTCCGCTCTCTGCGCCCTGTGAAGCCGCTCTTAAAATGGATGCAACACAATTTGTTTGTCAGAACTCGATAAATTCAGGGGTGTAAAAAAAAAAAAACCCACAAAAACTTGGGCCAAAGAGCGCCTTTAAGTCCAGGAAATCCTGGGAACGAGATTTGAGGGCTGAGCTGCACACATGGCTTTAATCAGATACAGGATCAGGATTTATTTAGGAGGTGGTGATTTTGCCGCAATCATGTGTCATTTCAGAGGGCTGGATGTGGTTGCTACAGTTATTACAGCTGCATGCTCCCTAGCGTTGGCGCAATCTTTTTAAAATACCAGGACGGTTTATTTGGACTCTATTTCGGTCTCCTTAGACCAGGGGATGGTGCCTGCACTCGGTGACTTATGGGTGGGTGGAAGTGGGCCCCTATACCATGGATGCCCCTCTTAGTTTGGGGAAGGTTTCCCCATGACCGCTCTGTTCATACCTAACGTGGGCAGGTTAATGAGCATCTCGACTCGTTAGCGCAGCCACGGGCCACTGGGCGCCAAAGACTCGATAGCAAAGAGACCCAGCAAACCTTCAATGTTTGGGGCCAGATTGGAACTGTGAGTTTAAAGAATGAAATCTTCTCCGTTGTCGTTGATTTATGAATGGACACAGATGTTCTTGTCACAGAAGTAAGCAAATTACAGAGCAAAGCTAGCAGCCAAGCTAAACCGGCCCTTCGGCTACAGACAAACTGCGTGAGGCTGTGTGCGAGGAAGGAGAAGCCATCTTAGAAAAGTTGATATTATTACAAAGCTCTGGGTGTCACCTGATTAGAGATTATTACTTAACATGATTGATTTATTTTAAACCTACAGGAATATTATTTGTAGGCAATGTACGAAAAAGTACGTTTTTGCAGAAGTGGGTACATCTTGTCAACTTTTTTCTTCCCAAAACTGAGTGTGGATTAAAAGATGACTAAAATCCAGATTCGAACAGAATGATACGTAGGCTATATGTCGCCATTATGCTAGTTTGTGTTACATGGCTCCTTTGCCATTTAACGATTATCTAAAAAAACTCTCACCATGTTCAAATAAAAATTTTCAAAGCATTTTAACATAAGTTTATTACAACAGTTCTCACCCTTGTGAATCTCGTATTTTTAGCCGACTTAATTTAAGCGTAGCCACATGCTAATGAAATGCTTCTTTGACAATACATGCACTATTTGAATAAAACGTATTTTTTTTAAACCTTGAATAAACTATACGTTTAGTGAGTTTTATTGATTTTTTTCTTGCAGGGAACCTTAGAGCCTGTGTCGTGGTTGGCCTGTAGTACTGGATTTGGGTCTTTGTGCTCCAGGCTGAAAGTATGTGGCACATTCAACCAGTCGATATTGTTACCAATGGACCATGCTAGAGGGGTGTTAAGTTCACACCTGGGGTGGGGAGTTTGCTAAATAATTTGGGCAAAATACAAAAGTGCTCTATATTTTTATATATAAAAATATGTTTGTTTTTTTAAGATAAAAAAACAACCTATGCCCTTACCTAGGATAAATACAGGTCTCTATCAGCCTTTGAATAAGAAGCTGTCTGCCCATGGAAAAAAGCCAGCCAGGAGTAATGCAGTCATGCGACAGCCTACGGTTAGACTTCTGAATAAAGAAACTCCATGAATATATGTAATTATGGAGCCTTTTTTGAAGGAACGAAAATTCAAGTGACAATCTTGTTTCATAAACCGCTATTTCTTAAGAGTACCTAGCATCTGTGCTCTTTGCATTTAACTTCCATTGTGTAAAAGATGAGTGGTACCTTTTCCCCGCTGGCCCGATGTAGGGCTGTGTGGTTTGGCGTTTAGTTTTTGTTGTACTCTTTGATTCCGCCGTCATGGGCAAAAGTCTTCTGTTCCTTTGTTGTTTTGCGTCAGGATTTGTGCCGCACAGAAAATAGTCTAAAGCTGTATTTAGGCATGCATTAGATATTACACCTGACGCAAATAATATCTTCGGAATGTTTAATGTTTCAAAATAGATGTGCTTTTTATTTAACACAAACAATGCGGATCAGATTAGAAAAGTAAAGCCTTTTAGTGGAATAGTAGAAGGGTTTGGTGGAAGGCAAAATATAAAATGAATTTTTAAAGACAACTACACAACCCTAAAAGACTGTTATATTGTGCTTTGGTTTAAAAAGTATTCCCCTCCACAATAAAGACAAAAAAGAACAGCTTATTCAACAGGAGATATTTTTTCACGTAATTGAGCGCGACATAGCGTGCGCAATAGGAAGACGGCGGTTTGAAGGCGGCAGCGGTTCGACCGTTCCCTCGGGACCTTCATTAGGTCTCTCCCGGGACGCGCACGTGCACCTCAGTGTCCTGATGAAACCTGGCGGAAATGATTACGCCGGCCCAACGCAGGATTACGTTTCCTTGCTGACGCGGTGGCTGGGTGGCGGTGAGAGATATGAAAAACACATGATGCCATACTGCAGAGAATAATAAACAAACGCTCTGCCTGGGAATTGGCTGAACGCAAACATGCAGTCAGAAGAGCCGACAGGAAAGCTCCTTTTACCAAACTTAATCTTTGTATAGTTTGTGGAAAACAAATAAAATAAGTGCGGAACGTTTTTTCACGGTGACCGGGTTTTGTGGCTGCGTGTATTGCGTGTTAGAGGGTCCCAAACGAACGCGCAGGCGCGCACACACTACCAGGTAAAAGCGCATAAGTGCGTCTCTCAGCCATGCTATGGAGGGTCATGCGAAAACATGCTCGCTGCAGAGGTCTGTGGTAATCCCATTGAGAATTTTCAGGCGGCGAGGGGCGAGCGCCGCTTTAAACCGTCGTATCAGAGGTCCGGGAATGCCGGTCTGTCTGGGCTGGCCTCCAAGTGCCAGGGATTATCGCCGTTTGATTATTCCTCAGCCGGTTTTAGGATTGGTTTCACCCCAGCCGACACGGTAAATCACCTACCCGTCTCTGACTGGGGATAATGAGCTGTAAACACACCACGGAGAGAAAAGGCATGTCGTCGACCAATGACCCCTCCTCTCCATCACAGAGGATCCTCTCCTCTCCTCCCGGTCCTCTCCTCCCGATCCTCCCCTCCCGATCCTCTCCTCCCGATCCTCCCCTCTCCTCCTGGTCCTCCCCTCCCGATCTTCTCCGCCCTTTCCTCTCCTCTCCTCCCGATTCTCTCCGCTCACTCCTCCCGATCCTCTCCTCTCCTCCTGGTCCTCTCCTCCCGGTCCTCTCCTCCTGGTCCTCTCCTCCCGGTCCTCTCCTCTCCTCCTGGTCCTCTCCTCCCGATCCTCTCCTCCCGATCCTCTCCTCTCCTCTCCTCCTGGTCCTCTCCTCCTGATCCCGTCCTCTCCTCCCAGTCCTCTCCTCTTACTCCTCCCGATCCTCTCCTCCGGATTCTCTCCGCTCACTCCTCCCGATCCTCTCCTCCGGATTCTCTCCACTCACTCTTCCCTGCTCCATCCTCTCTTCCCAATCCTCTCTGCTCGTATTTATTTTTAGATGTGTCCGGCTCATGAAGGATTAAAAGAGGAATAAAAATAATGTATTTCATGAGTAAACTCCAGCCACAAACCCCCCAAGATGGATCCCTAGTGTCTGTGTTCTCCCCAGTTCTCCCTGTGTGTTCTCCCTAGCCCCCCCCCCACCCCCCCCAAAAAAACCATGTCCTTTTGCTTCAACTGCAAATTTACTGGTAGTCAATATCCAGCATCCTTCCCTGGCGTGTTGTTAATAGATAAGTGAAAAATACCCTGGCCTGTAAAAAAAACTCTCTAGGCGTTTAGCTGGGTCAGGGATTGGTCTTGTTGCAGGGCAGGAAAAAAACAAAGGGGAGTCTTGTATCATGTTGATCCACCCGGGGTCGGTTGGGCCCTGTTACCTCCTCCTTGGGTCAGCCTTCATCACCCGGGGCTTATGGGGAATAAGGTGGAAAAGGCTCTAAAACCAGGCAGTTCATCTAGCAATTTTTAATTATAATCATGAATTCCGTTTAATTCAGGGTTCCCGTTTGAAGTACCCCCTCCCCCTGCCCTTTTGGGTGTTTGTCTCTCTCTCTCTCTCTTTCTCTTTCTCCTGGCTCCTGCAAGGCTGTTTTTTTCCCTGGAAGAAAGCCGCCCCATTTGTTCACTCTGGAATTCCTCCTTTAGTCTCTGATCCATTGTGAGCTGGGAGTGTGTGTTTTAGAGATGGCCACCCCCAACCCAGCCTCCCTTAACCAGCGACTCATTCACCTTTTACCCCAGCATCAACAAGGGGACAATAGTTCACGTTCCACGTTGACCGAACGGTTGACATTGACTGAGGCCTGGCTCCGTGAAAGGGTGTGGTGTGTTGTTTAGGCTGTTAACAGAGAAAAACCCAAACAAAACGGCAAGAGGAAGTGAGGGGAATGGACAAATCATAGCTGAGTCCAAATGACTTGTCAAGCTACATGCGCCGTTGTCAAAAAATTAGCATCTCGGCACTAGGAGAAGCACCGAAAATTAAATTGGACGGATTCCCAGCTCATGGGCGGTGGCCTGGAATCATTTTATTGTTATGTGAGAATTTTCTGTTTTGGAATCATTTTGTAAGGTTCTGAGTGTCTTTTTTACATCCTCCATAGTGCTACACAGATTCATGTTGATTCACTCATTTGCTGTCTTGGGTAGAAGGTATGAATGCATTTTTCACCCAGGCCATTTTTAATTGCTAAAACGTACTGTTGGTCTACGGACATCAATTGTGTGTTTTTTTTTTATGTATTTTTTATTGCGAAGCGCCAATTGTCGAAGGGTTTTCTCCCCAACATTGAATCTGCGATTTCGCTAATTCATCTTCCCTTGTCGCCACAAATCCTGCCACCACACACAGGGTGGATGAGTAAGTATAACCACAGTCATCTTTGAGCCGTCCGTCTGCGGGTTACACGAGGTTCACTGGGATTGGAGGAGCGACAGTGGGCGCCCTTGTCACAATCGTCAAATGACTTTAGCTGGATTCTAACCTGAGATACCTAGCTGATAGGGCTCAGTCTTCTCCTGAATGAGCCACTTGGGAGGTCCTGTTCTTTTTTACAATTAAATACTCTTGTGAATAAAACAATACAATATCAATAAACAATAAACAATAAAACAATATCACCGATGAAGACAAGTATGTATTTTGTGGGTTTATTATGATTATGGGTCTGTGATAAAGAAACAATGGTAATTTATTTCCCCACTTTTTCAGTTTATCTGCTGTATTAGGAAGCTTGCAGAGTTGCTCTGACAGTGTGTTTTTTAGCTGCCAATTTTGGACCTTTTAGGACCAATGCCTGGCCCCTTTCAGACTTATCACCCGATGTGATGAAGAGATGGCCCTATTCCATTCACAATACAATTATACCCAGCTCAGAATTTGTGGTTTTAAAAAGAGTTCCCGATCTCTTGTCATTTCCGAGTTTGCTCACCACTGAAAATGTTCATTTAAGGAAAATACTTTATTAAAAAATACAGAATTAGCGGCTTAGTATTGGTTGGTGGAAGTGGTGGGTAAGTTATCTGGTTTCTGGCAAGGCACACAATCGCAGATAGGTACTCTCTGATTCAGGGCATAGGTGACATTCAGTCATGTCGGATTAAGGGATATGTCGCCTTCTGGCAGTAAAATTGATTCATTGTGTTAGGTTCGTTGCGTTGGATTGAAGCTACTCCAGGAAGTGACAACTTGGATTTCCCAATCCAGATCCAGGAAGTTTGCAGATTTGTGTTCCAGATAAACATTTAAGCTAATAAATTATCGAGTTCAATTTGGCTATTTAATAAACCTTTTTAATAATCTTTTTTCTCGATATCGGATGTCCTTGATGGGGTTCCCTGCTCTATGGTGATGGGCCAACTTTGATAATAAATGGACAGTGGACAGTATTTGATTGGTTGCCTTCACATTCTTCAGTTGCACATCTCACCGAATTCTGGGAATTCACAAAAATGGTCCTTTACCTGTAAATTTAGGAATCTATGGAAACTTTGGGAATTCACGTGTGATTATTGCTTTAAGAAAATTTGACAGTTTTTTTGGGTGCCCATGATTTTGACGAGTTAATAGTGATTAGAACGTATTGTTAAGGAGATATTTCTATTTATAACTTGATCCCTCCACCAGATCTATGGCAGAGGCAATCGGCCAAGTAATGTCAGGCTGCTTCCAATTCTCTCCCAAAGCACATCTTCAGGCAGAGTTCTCTTGATGGATGTGTCCATTTTCAAGGACTCAGGGATGGCCATTTCTTGTCGGGATGCTTAACCTTCAAGAAGGCCTGTATACGTTATCACAGATATGCCCCACCTTGTGTTGCCTGGAAACGGGTGCACGTTCTTTTCCTTAAGTTAACTGATGATAATCTTCAGCTCATCTGCATCTTCTTGGTCTGTCTGTTGAATTTTGTGTCAGCGCTTCTTTAAAGCATTGGGGGGTGAGACTGTGCAGTTCAAAGAAGGGTTAGGGTTAATTCAGATAATTTGATATATTTATGTATGCTATATTTATATTTTATTGTTTGTCAGCCTTGTAAATGCATTTTGTATAGAACCCTGACCTAATTTTTAATCAGAATTTTTTGCATGCGATTCATAATCCTTAGCTTGAAAAGGTTCCTTCAGATTTCCTTGAACATTTTCAAAATTTGCCAGGAATATTCCCTCCTTTTACAATTCTCATTTTCAGCCAGAGAAACATTGGTCCATTCAACGCTTTATGGCACAGGCTTGATTCTAAATCAGTGCTTGTTATTGAATAAAACATCTTCCAAGTTAGCCGTTGTCAACAGTCCGCTGTGGAGAGCGAGCTAACGTGCCGATGGCCATGTCTGAGAGCAGACTATTGATAGATAAGTTGAGACAGAGTTTGGGTTTGGGTGGGATGTCATGCTGTTCCTGTTGTGATTCTGTTGAATGGGGGCTGTATAAGCAAGAAAACGTCTCTTGCTCCAGCCGTACGCTCGCCGTTGGACTGACTGCTGTGCTAAAATCATGCAGCCACTCTGCCCACATAGCCAATTCTCAGGAGCCGCGAACATGTGTAAGCTTATCATTTATTGCTCGTAATTAGTTATCAATTAAGTTTTTCCCTCCGTGTCGATGAGATGAGTTTGCATGGGGGTAGAATTTCTGTGGTAGAGGTATTGAACCGAGTTCAGTGCAAACTTCTGGTTTTTGGGGTGTCACAGGGGACACGTTTTAATCTCGTCCCAGAATGAATCACACAATCGAAATTGGCACTCGCGCGTTAGCGATTTTGCTACGTCGCTTTGCTAATTAGCGAGTTAACACCTGTGCCACCGTCGCAGTGAGGCTCCAGTGTGGGACCATCTGTCTCAAACACATTGAGTCGGTTTTACAGACCAGATTTTTTTCAGTGTGTGGTATTTCAGAAACCCGCTCTCTTTTTTGAAGAGGCAGGTGAATTTAGGGGAAATTAATTTAGTGAGGGGGTAAAATATAAAGAAACGTTATTCAGCCAGATATGTGCTGACACTGGGAGATGCATTATTCACGAGAGCTTATGTAACATCGTATGACAATGGCCACCTGTTTCCAAACATCCTGGAAATAACCTGACAGGTACATGACAACGACACGGATGGCCTTTGTGTTTGTCGGTGTGGGGACGTTTCTTCTGAACCTCTGAGTTCCTGACAGAGAATGCAGACAAAATACACTGCAAAGCTGTCTGTCTTAGCTGCCAGCATACCCCAGCGGGATGGAGGACTGGGGACTGAGGGAGGTCCCGTCCCATCCCATCCTGTCCCCAGCCAGCTCGGATTTATGCACCACAGGGCTGAATAGCTGTACTCAACACAAACTGCTAATTATTCCATGAATTGAGGCGGAGGAGATTTGCATTTATATGGCACCTTTCAGCCTTCTCTGGAGTGTTTAGATCCCGCACTTTACAAATCTGCCGCACCGTGAACAATCAGCGCCACAACAGGTCCCTCCCCCCACTAGCCATGAGTGCGGTTAGCCGAGCCATTCAGTGACCCCCCTGCCACCCATCCCCCCCAGCCCTCCGTCCACCTCTCAGACAGCTTTAATAAATTGTACTGGCTGTTAATAGAATTTTTACTGACGGTTTTTTTTTCCAAACAGAAATGGATTAACAGTGTTTGCCTGGAATTGCCCGGAGTATTCCTCCATGGAAGCGCTTGACCTCCGACAGCTGCAAGGCCATGCTTTCTGAGCGCTAAGGTGGGAAAGCCAGCCATGCCCCACGCAAATCTCCCTTTTCACCACACTGTGCCTTATTACTGAAGGGGGGAAAAAGTGCTGCTTAATTTAAATTCACCATTACAAAGAGTCTCTGCAAACCAGGAACACCTTTATCTACTTTTTGGTCCAGCAATTGGTCCTTTAAATAATATCGTTTTTTCCATACCTCCATCTATTGAGTGATCACAGTTTCATTTAAAATAAAATCTCAGTGCTTTATAGGCGAGTGCACAGAGGAAAGCAAGTAAACAGAAATGAAGAGGAGGAAGTTGATTAGAAATGGATTTACGAGAACAGAGGGGACGGCGGCAGGAAGAAACGTAGAGAGGAACCAGACTCTTCTGGGGAATCGGGTTCTCCACTGAGCAGGCCAGGCCGTGTTCTAAGCAATCTACGAATGCCGCGTGCCGCAGTCTGTGATAATGTCACGGACTATAATGTCAGTCATCGCGGTCACAGAGGAAAGTTTGGGACACAATCGTTGGTCAAGTGCCTGATAACTTTAGTCTTCAGTTCTTTAAATGTCAACCCATGCTATTTATACATATATACTCCACTGTAACGTATGTCTGAACGTTTTAGAATATGTGACAGTTTATACTCTTCATGGAATTCACTGTTATAGCCAGATTTGTAAGCAGTATTAATTAGAACATGCCAAATATCCCCAACATTTGCTTGTCTTAAAAGACTAAAATGAAATTAAATGAAATGACCAATTTATTTAAATATTTTTATATTGCGTGTATATTACACCACAACCCTTATTTTTGCAAGCTATTTTTTGGCGTTTGTTAACCTAGCATCAGAAAGCCTTTTCCTTAAATGTACTTCAGTTTCATTGAGTCAACGAAATATGTATTTGGTGAATTCTTGCATCCAGAGTACGTGATAAAAACAGAACTGGTCCATGTAACAAGGCAGTGACGAAGAGCGTGGGGTGCCCATTGCACTGTGGAGGCACGAGTGGTGAAACGGTTCCTCAGTTGAGTGAAAAGATTTGGTTAATTTCCCTAGTGAAGCGGTCTAAAGGCCTTGCGTGTTTCTGAAAGGGCCCAGAGACAGACGGAGGTCCTCCGTCACATGTCGTGGTTGTCAGGTCAGCTGCCAGAAGTTGTGCACCGCCTGTTGCGCCGCTGAAAGGCCCCCAGGGCTTTTTCCCATGGCCTCTAAACGTGCGGCCGCCCCGGCGATCCGGCCAATTAAAAATCAGGAGCGCGCCAATGGGCCAACCGCCCGCTTCTTCGGAACTCATTCTTTAAAAATTAAAAACAATGCACCTACAGTACGGCTTTCAATTGCCCCATTTGGCCTCCGATCAGATTTGCATAGCAGCCCGGGCAAAAGGTAGGAAATTAGTAACCTGGATGCAGAGCTCCCGTGAATGGCCGGGTCTGAAGCTGAAGTGCGTTTTATTTTCCAAGAGAAAAGATGTTTTTGTTTGCTGCGGAGGTTCCCGTACCGAGGGCCGTGAGTCATTAATCACTTGCGTCTTTTCAGCCGTCAGTCCGAACAAAAGGTGACCCCCCCACCCCCGCTCCCATCGCAACAAAAAACGCTTTCAATAATGACGTTTCTGTACAGAGGGCCAAATATACTTTCCTAGCGGCTTAGTGTCTCGCCTGCTTCATTATAGAGTGCTCTAAAAGAAATTAACTTAAGGGAAAGGGATAGACTGGAACTTTTTATTTTGTTCAGGCCTTTTTTTAATATTTAAAATCTTGAATTAAATTACGGGATCTAGTTTGGATTTGATAAAGTGTGGCTTTTAGCCAGTTTTTTTTTTTTTATACATTCTTTTCAAGGCATAAATGTGTTTCGAATTTTAACGGTTCAAGCAGAGTGGTATTGTATACTTTGCCGACATGCTCGACAGTGAATGAAGTAAAAAAATCATCTTAAATAAAATGCGACTAGCATGAGAACCGCTGTGCGTTCTCTGGCCGTTCTGTGGAAAAACAGACAAAGGCGAACAGCCGGGTACGGTCGGCGCCGGACCATCGACAGCTCTGTGCAAGTCTCTCTCTGCGCTGACCTTTTCATCCAGTTTGAGGTAAATACCACTGTGCTGGGTGAAATCCATTCTTGATAATATGTAGTGAAATGCTTTCCAGGGTTCGGCCAGCGCAGAGCCCATGGGAAAGATGACAGTCGTAAACGGACAGAATGAGGCTGGACAAATCTGGCCTCCCTCTACTGAGCCTCAGAGGAAACAATAACCTGCCTTCTAATCAACTTCATAAATCCACATCGACGCAAGCTTTAAGGCTCCTTAATGTGAGCAGCGGCCAGCTGAATGACTCGGCGATTCCATCCACAGAGTTTTAAAACCAGTGGTGGAAAAAGTAGAGTTATGTTTCTTTTTGTATATATGCCCATATAGGCTGTAAGACATTTGCGTAGCACATAACATCAATTTAAAATGCAATAAAGACAAATAAACGAGGTCATTGTTACATACATGTTTTATGTTTTCAAACTATAACGGGCTTATTGTCGCACATATTGGTACCTTGTTTTAGTTGATATTAATGTCACTCATAGCACCGAATACCCAGATGGGTACTTTTGATACAAAACTAGCATTTGGTTCTATGTTATTTCGCACCATTAATAAAACGTAAAGCCATAATTTATTCTGCCTTCTTTTCAGTAAAACGGTAGATAAATGTTTTTGTTTTGCAAGAATTACGCATTTCATAAGCAGTTGCTCGGGAAGAAATAATCGTAGCTCTGGTTTCAGGGAGACCTGGCTGCCTGTCAGTGAATGCAGGCCTTTAATAAACCACTCAACCGGCGTGATTGGACGATCAGCAGTGTTAGAGCGAACATTGGTTATCCTCATTAAGTAGTGGTAATAAAAACAAACAAATCTCTTACATCCCTTTAAACTAACTTAAAAATTAATAACCGGGTCGCACAGGTAACTGAGTTGCAAAGCTTTATTCTTTAAAAAATTCCTGACAGATTTTGACAGATGTTCCCCGGGGCTATCGAGGACGTTTTCTTGCCCGCGACAGAGCTAGGGTCGCTCACTTGAGCTGCGCCAGAACCCGTCGGGTGTCAGCCCAGCCGTGACTCGAGGGAGGGCGTGGTCAGGGTCTGGTGGTGAAAAGGCTTTAAATTTAACAGGTGAGATAACCACATCACTCTCGGTAAATTACCTCAGTGATTGACAGGTTCTGCAGCACGTACGCCACAGTTACAAATTATCAATCAATCGAAAACGGCGCCGAAACCATTTAACGAATACCCAAACTGTGCATGCTGCATGGTTCTTAACACATGGCTGCTTCGATGCCGTACATTTATTTTATGATTTATCTATGAAGCACAGCTCAGTCTGGGGCTGGTGTTGAATGGCCAGTTTTTGCTTTTTATGCTGTTTGTGCTCTCTGTGTTGCGGCATTGTTCAGGTTTATGGGAAATCCATACACTAACCAGCCCTGCTGGTCTAGCACCACCGATGATTCATGTTTTTAATACAGAGCTAGCCGTGGAAAGACACCTGCCATTTTAAAACTTCTGCAAGGGCAGCGTTTCTGGGTGGCTCCTAAAAAAAGAACCTTTGCGAAGCGGTGGCGTGGTTGGGGCGGGGGTTGGGGGTTGAGGTCGTAAACTTTACGAGAAGGAGATTTTAGCTGACTTAATCTTGGTGATTTCCCTGTGCCACTCAATTTGCCGCACAGCTTTAAGCAGGAAAGTACCGCAATGCAAGAACAACTGCGTTTTCGCCGCCTGCGTGCAAATCTCTTTTTAGCACCAAAAAGAAATAAAAAATCGAGAGAGACTTAAACTGAGGCAAACATCCATAATATTAGCTAGTTAATATTCACATTTATATTTATTCATCTAACAGAGGCATTTATCTGGAGTGAATTATTGGGCCTTCAAGGCAATACTTTGGTGCTTGCATAAACAGCAGCACAGAATCAGCATCTCCATTACCATAATAGCAAACAATGTGCGCAAATAGTACAGAGCTATGAAAAGATGAGTTAAGGCTGTTGGAGTCCGAGCCGTTGGGGTCCTTCAGTGAAAACAAAAGATCAAAGTAAACTAAATATATAAATCTTTCTCACATGTTATGGCTCTGGCAGGCCAATTTCTCTTCTCTACGCCAATTTTCACTTGCCTGATCCTGGTTGACTGTGAATCCTTACCACCTGTCCACACTCAGTGGGTAGAACAAGCCTTTAGTGGTCACGCACTGATGCTCAGGAACACCATCTTTGATTTCAGCAATCACCGCTGTTGTGATGTTTGTGTATCGCAAAGGGCTTCGAGTTTTAGACGCTGTCTGACATTTTAGAAGTTGTAGCCATTGTTATGTATTTGTATTATAATGCATGATATCCAAAATGTGAGTAGATGTCGTCACCAGCCAGATATCAGGCCCTGTGATAGCACAGCTGGAGTCTTGCGGTCTCTTTTCACGTGTCCGCGGTGACGCTGTTGGTCTTCTTCTGTCATATGTGTGCGCCGGGCCCCAGGAAAAAAAATACGAGGATACCCGTTATGCAGGTTAATCTTTCGCGTTTGTGTTGCCGGGGACAGTCTTGGCACACCTTTTCAACAGGAACGGTTTTGAGACCATTGCCTGGGTCTCCTGTTTTTTGTGGCATACCTGCATTTCCTATCGATTTAGGATACAGGATACACTGGAAAGCATGTGTTAAGTGAATCACGTAAGTGAAGCAATCAATTACAGCTTGTTCTGAAGCGCTGGAAATTCTGAAGTAACCTGCTTGTGATGTCTACAGGCTTGTTAGTATATCCAAACCGATATTCTCTAAATATTGCATTCGTGATAAGCAGTGAATGTAACTCATTTTGGCTCTGAAATGGGGCCTTCAGACAGAAGAAAGGTCACGTTTCGCCCCTTGAGTGATGTAAATACACCACACGTACATTTCTTCATTCAGCTTTGAAAATGTTCTCCTGAAACCCCATTAGAATATATTTCCCATCAGAGTATATATTGTCGAAATAGGTAAAATTCTTACATTTTGAATACAATTACAATTACAATGAACAACATAGGAAATTCTCAGTAGTTTCTTACCCTATAAACACATAGCATATTCCATTGTTTGCATACCTTATTAACTGTTACCATTTTTTTTTTAGCTTGTTCTGTTTATAAATTTAGAATTGTGAGCTATATCTGTGTTTTACCCAAATTTGGAAGCATGGAACCACAGATTTGGTGGGAGAGAAAATAGTAAGCTTGTTCTCCTCATCCAACCGTCATTGAGCCACCTGTCCCATTATACAGTGCAGGCAACACATCCTGCACAATGAGCTCCGTGCTGATTGGAGGAAAGACAGGTCCCTATGGACGGCAATGTCAGCATACATGCACTCCACTCCTGCTCTGAAAATGGCCCGTTCTTGTGTGTCTTGTTAGAATAAACCCAAATAATGCTTTTATAATGGCAAGATTTTTTTCTTTTGATATAATAATGGTAATAACGTAACATTTTATTTATTTATTTATTTATTTATTTATTTAATGCCGGAGGGGCATCTGAAACCAAAAGGGTTGAGAGGTACGTATAAGAACAGTTCCTGAAGTGTATACAGCAGTACTTTGTGTAAGAACAGTCCCTGAAGTGTATACAGCAGTACTTTGTGTAAGAACAGTCCCTGAAGTGTATACAGCAGCACTTTGTGTAAGAACAGTCCCTGAAGTGTATACATCAG
>JAOYSI010072670.1:0-21135 GCA_025775065.1 Hiodon alosoides | reverse complement strand
AGGAGTGGGCCAAAATCCCTGCTGCAGTGTGTGCAAACCTGGTCAAGAACTACAGGAAATGTCTGATCTCTGTAATTGCAAACAAAGATTTCTTTACCAGGTATTAAGTTCTGTTTTTCTGATGTATCAAATACTTATGTCATGCAATAAAATGCTAATTAATTATTTAAAAATCATACAATGTGATTTTCTGTTTTTTTCTTTTGGATTCCGTCTCTCACAGTTGAAGTGTACTTATGATAAAAATTACAGACCTCTACATGCTTTGTAAGTGGGAAAATATGCAAATCGGCAGTGTATCAAATACTTGTTCTCCCCACTGTAATTCAGGTTTGTCATCTGAGAAAGAATGAGAGAGTTGCATCTTTGCAGAATTTTTAAAGTGCTTGAGAAATCCCCAGGACATGTGGTAACAATAGTTTCTGACAAAGCTGTTAATAATGAAACCATGATCAGTCTGAGGAGCAGCAATGAACAGAAGTTATTGTGGTTCAATTTTCTGCTGTCAAGGGAAGATGTTGTGATGGCTCATGAGGCCAATTAGGTTGAGTATAATATGAGTTGCCATGGTAAATTGTCCTCACTGGTACTCATTTAAATTATCGGTATCACTTTTCTCAGATCATCCTCTCTGTCATTGCTATGATGTAGCATTCTTAAAATCCCCTGTCCCTCCCGAGCTCCCTCCCGTCCTGAGGAATCTCCCTGGGGGACCGAGTATTGTTCTGAGAAAACATCCGGACTGACATGTGAGTGTCTCAGTGTCTGCCAGCAGCATTATGACCGGTATCTGTTCATTTTATTTGCTTATCCAAAGCTGTTCTTAAATAGTGTACAGTTTTACATCTTACCTATTAATACAGCTGGGCATTTACAGAAGCAAATCAGGAGAAGTCCGTTAATCAGGGTTACGAAAGTCATGCAGAGATTTGAACCTGCTCCTGAAGAGAGATGCACATTGGCTCTGTACTAGAGGGTGATCAGCGTTGCCTCTTGTTGTCGGAAGTGTTACGTTAACCATGCCCCTAAGGCACTGATTGCTCAATCGGGAATAGGTGAACTATGTTCATAAGCTCTTGCCACGAGACAAGCTGGCGCAAAGCGCTGGAGAGGACGGGAATTTGGGACAGGAGTCAGCAGGCATGTCAGTTTTCAGGTTACCATTCAAACATTGCTGCAGGGCAGGGGCTGACTCTGCCTCCCAGAGAAAGAGAAGGTTTATTTAAAATTCAGGCTTTTACAGCACCGGTTATATATAGAGGAATCTTACAATGCAGAAACTATCACTCAAGACCATTTACAATACGATAATTCCCCACATGTCTCCTTTCAGTGCAAACACTTTGAAAGACATTATTTCCCCTTGCATTTTGAAGGCTGCTGTTCGAAGGCTGCGCAGGAGTTCTTGTTGTTCAGTCCTAGAACTCTCCTTAAAGACTTGCTGCCAGACAGTCTTTCTTGCAAGTATTGACCAAAGAGACCCCAAAACCCCAGCGACAAATCTGAGTTGGGTTGTTGTTGTACCACTGTGCCAGACCAGGGCATCAAGTTGTGATTAGTGCTGATAAGCTAGTCGTTTTGTAGCGTTTAATGTTCGCAAGGCCAGGATTAATATGTGAGCAAAAGAACCTATATCTGCACAATCGATAAATTCACTCATAGGATATGTGCTTTTGCTTTCATGGCAAATTGCAGTTTTAGTAATGATTACAGTCCATCATCTAGCTTAAGTAGGGTACTTTTGTAGGGGGATTTTTAATCAAGGGCAGATAACTGGTAACATCCAGTGATCAATATTGTTCATATGGATCATTTAAAAAAAAAATTCTGTTTCTGAAATTATAGCAAATAGTTAGGTTTGTGGGCCATTTAAATTCTCCAAATGTATTTCTCTTGATTTTAGCATTGAACCACCAGTGTTATACAAAGCTGAAATAAGTATAGTTGACATATTTGGGTAATAAACATAGTTTACTTAATGGTCGTATTTACATGAAAAATAAAAAAGACTGATTTCACAACTGTTTTCTTCATTTCTTCATTTCAGCATGCGCTTTTACATTAAGTAATTTTCAGTGGGGAAATGTCATCCGACTTCAGTAATGAGTGAAAGGTATTACAGAACAAGAAATAATGTTACACGGTGCAATCTCATTGACTTTGCTCTGCTGCTTCTAAAATGGCATTGCATTCTGAACAGCAGAGGGATCAAAGTTTTTTGTATCTCCGCTTCTAATAACACTTAATCAATGTTCTTGATGCCCACCGACACACCATGGTTCGACTATAATGTTTACTGGTAATCTATGTAGGTATTGATTTAAAATACTTTTTGTTTCGGATCATTTACCACTCTCATTACACCACTGTCCATAATAAAACACGCCACAAGAAGGCTGAGATAGGCTCTTGGAGGGTTTTAAATATTTAAGAAACTCTATTATAATAGACTGATTACAGAACCAAGCATCAACGGGTCACAAAAACAAAAAAAAACAAATGGTTGAACTGCCATGTGAAGACAACAAAAGCATAGGAAATACAACATTCAGGGACAATCTTGTCCAAAGAACAAAATATGTGGCATTTCCATACAAGCTACAGTTAAAAAATCTCTTTTTCATTCTGTTGTCTGGAGATATTTATTTGAAATTGATACATTGTGTAACTAGTAGGTCAGCTAGTTAAGAAATGATGAACAAAGTTTGTAAAAATGGCTGGTAACTGCAAAAGGACCATTGACTTCCAAAGTACTCTTTATTCCACAGGTGAGGCATCAGGTCAGGAATGTGACTGTGAGAATGGATGAACCTGGTGAATTCATTCTGAATTCTGAGAAAATTACTGTGTTTAGTGTGGGGAAAGATCAAGTCAAATAAAAATGTGTTTATAAAGCACCTTTCATGACAGGCTATCCCAAGGTGCTTTTAACAAAAGAAAAACAATTTTACAAAGATAGAATAATAAAATATAAAAAATTAACAACAGAAAAAAACAAAAAAACAAAAAATAATCTCAGTTGATCTCAATGAATAGGATAGAAATGGCAATATAAAAGAGATGACATAAAATATTGAGTGTAAAAGTGTCTCTCTCTCTGAGAATAGTATTCCAGAGTTCAGGTGGACTATGACTGAATGACCTACCACCTATCCTTTGTTATAGGCACAGAGCAAAAAGCTGAATGAATTTGTCCATTTCAGTGGCTTTTGCTTAACAGAGAAAAGAGAGGAAAGACCTCAGACTTCAGAACAGGTGGCCTGGATTGTGAGAGCGCAGTCTCTCTATAGTTACATCAACATCCTCAGTTCTGTGTGAGTTCTCATTGCCTTCAGTACTATGTGGTTGTGGGTGGCCTGGCTGCGTTGGTGTGTGCTTGCACTTCTGAGATCAACTGCCATTGCACACTTTGTGAATGGGATTTGCGGTACTGTTTATGCATGCAATAGAGTGACAATATAAGCAGGACATGTTTGATGGACATGGTTCAAAGTAGGATGTCTATGCCACATTATGTTTGATTTAACAAGCTTTAACTTCAGCTTGAGCTTTAACAAAATCTACCTTTCTATCTTTTCCTAGCCTCTCTCCTTCTTCAATACACAGACCTTGATCAATGTACCTCTATTTCAAGTCCACACTTAATCAGAGAAATTAAATCCTTCACCAAACAGCCAGTTTTGGTGTAGTTCAAGTGTCAATATGTCAAGTGGAATGACTTTGATGATGTGATGATGTAAAACTGGTGTCTATGTATAAAAGAGGTTTCAGCTACTACTATTTTCAAGCTCAGACAAGTAATGTAGGACCTTGTGGACCACTGTGTTTAGGCAAGGTAGCAGCTCCTCTTACGAGGCACCAGTTAACTGTTGGTGCAGTAGAGTAATTTTATTCATCAGTCTCATTTTTATTTTATCTCTGAAGGCTTTGAACCACCTGGTAAAAATATAAAGAATTCATTAACAGGGGATCCACACACAACAGGGAAGACGATGCACGTGGGTAAAATGGCGGACAATTCAATTCAAGGAAGATTATGATGAAGATGAAGGCAAAATGGTTTTGGCTATAATGGTCACACATGTTGTGGGGATTCACCCGAACAAAGGAAGAGGTAAAACGGCACGTTTACCTATGTTTGAATTAAGTGAGAACAGCTTGTATTGTCGTTAGTTAAGATTCATCCACAGCTTTCTGTTATGGAGAACAACAAACCTCCTTTCTTTCCTGAACAAAACATGCTGTCTCGTGGCTTCAGTGGCTTTCTTTGGTGCGTTGTACCTGAAAAGGGATTCGCTGGATCCTGGGATTACAAACTTGTCAACCAGGATTTGGTCCCATTGCTCCTGTTTTAGAGGATAATTTGTTCAGCTTGAGGGAAAGGTAGATTGTTTGGACTGTGAACAGCCCCCACAAGACCATTATAAGATGCAGAGAATGAGGCTTAAAAATCTTGGTATATTTTCATATGGAGTCATAGTAAAACGAAGTCTAAAAAGAAAAGGTTACGAGTGGCCCCATTGTTTCTTACACAGTATATAAGGCTAATTAAGAGAAAAAGTGTGAAGATGATAATGCATACTCACAGATTCACCGGTGAATCTCGCTGTTTGGCACATGGGGGTAGCTGAGGCTGCAAAGAGGAGAGGCCACAGGAAAGGGCAGAAAACCATCGCACCCCAGTCATCACGCATATGCTGCGACACCCCAAGAACTCAAGGGCCCTGGACAGAGATATTATAAACATAGATATTTATAGATGATGAACATAAAGCAGTAAGAATATCAAGGGAATTTATTGGCAAAATATGTTAGAATAAGTTGTTGAATAAAGTATTATAAATTGTTATGAAAAGTGGGAAAATATTTACATTTTGATATTTCATATTCCATATTTCATAGTCTACTTTAGGAATTTCAGGTTTTATGCCAGAACAGAAAAAAAAAAGTTTCAGTTTTTTGTCCTTGGGAAATATGCACTTTCAAAATCATTGTTATGAATGAAACAAAAGGGAATACTTAATATTTAGTAGAATACTACACTGCACATTAAATATGAATGATCTTCACCATTCTTAGGTCAGCCTCTCATCTGTCCGTAAATACGCTTTCCTTTCTTTTCATTGGCTCAGGAAAGCTGTGCTTCCTTGCAGGACAACTGTGTCAAAATGCTATCATTTAGCATGCCTCCCGTGGCTATGTCCTCTGGCCTGCAGAAAGGAAATTGAGTTGGGATAAAATGTGAGGACCATAACACAATAACTCAAATCCAGCCTATGATATTGGGGCATTTTTTTTGGGACATTCTGTAATCAGCACTATGTTATTTGGAAGGTGCAGGCTTCACCTTTATTAAACCACTGTAAATGAGACCAGGGTTGTTCATCCTTTTACCCGCTACAAGGTTGCCGTCTTCCTTGGGCTTCATTTGAGTCACATTGTCACTGTAGCTTTTTTTTGTTTTGTTTTTTGTTTTACTGGACTGGAAGTTTTTCATCTAGCCCTCTTATTATGGGTTGTGAAATACCATGCAATTTGACAAGGTGAAGCAAAGACTATACAATGTGGTCAGCTGCCTATATGGATTTATAAGGAAAATTTATCTTGCAATGGTGTCTTCTGATAGAGTTAACTTTATTAGTGAGGTGGGTCCTTTCTACTGGATATCTCTGAGCCCCCATCAAGTATGAGACAGCATTCTGGGAGTCTTCCATGAGCCAGTGTGTGATAGCTGATTTAATCTGGGACCACCAAGCAGCGGAACCCCTCTGTCTATAAATAAATCTAATCAAGCCAGCCAGAGAGGTCAGCTTAGGACAAGCGAGAATGCTGAAAAGAAATTTTTTTTACATTTTTGTACAGTGATGTACATTATAGCAGGATCTCACAGAACGCCTCTCTGGAAACCATATGGTGCGTTTATATGCTGCATACTGCCAACATTGGTGACAGTGGAGTAACACTGAGTGTTAACATTACATTGCTTCTGTGAAAGGTGATTCAAGTTTGACAGAGCAATTATGTGTATGAGTGTCCTATTGAGAAAATCAAACCCACGAATGAGCAGAGAGTGAATAATGGCTGTAGCCATTTTTAGATGGCAGAAACTGTGATGGAAGATTGTTAAAGCTCGTCAAACATCATGTTCTAAAATGTGTAACCCCTCTCAATGAAAAGCATTTTGATGGGTTGTTGCATTACTGTATTTAGTGCTTTTTAAAAAAAATGTGCCTCAAACAACCATTCAAAATGAGAAGTAACAAGATTAGAATGTACTGTATGTTTGTGTTGTTTCTGTGAAATAAAACATTTCATCAATTGATTCAAAAACAATGAATAAATGATCATGTTACTCATTTCACATTTAATCAATCACAACCATGTAACTGTAGGCTTTGACAGCTTGGTTAGATTTTTTTTTTTTTGAGACTCAGACTTCACCGTTTTCTGAATCACAGCGAACACACAAAGTACAAATGTCTTCTCTCTGCTGAATCACATAGACCAAATACCAAAACCAATGAAAAATTGATGGCAATCCCTGTTCATTCAAGCAGTTTCTTTAAACCTTCCCTACTGAGTTCTTGGGTTGAATCATAGGTAGATGAGGGTTAATTCGGCTCTCATCCCGTTTGACCGGTTGGTGTTATCCTTTTCGACAAATTTACAGTACCAAAAATACCAAAATAACAAATACGGAAGAAGCTTGGGTCAGGCATGATGTTTGGTGGTATGGCAGCAGTGACCCAGTGACCGTTCAACGTTCCTTAATCACTGTACAACTCAAACACAAATCACTGCCTCATGAGGTGAGACACCAGAGGGATAAAGGAATTCACAATGTATTCTTCGGTTTTAGATGGCGAGTTGTCTGCCTGAAGAAGCCTTGAGGCTCAACTCTGGGAACAGCATCAAGAGGCTCATTTTAAAGTATCGGTGCCAGACTTAGAGGATTGTGAACTAGCAGCACACAACGGATTAACTTTGTTTATGTATGAAGTTACAGCATGGTTACTGCAATTATTAACTGCATAGGACCTCTCACTGGTTGCTGAAGTTCCCCAGGTCTCTGATATGGTGGCAGAAGTAACTCCACAGCAGTGCTTTTCTATCACTGCTTACAGCTACATGTAAGGCGTTTTACACTTCTTTTCATCCCACTACAAGCCTAGTTTTCAGTACACTGAATTTTACACAGGAAAGAGAAAAAGGAACGTTAAACAATGACATGGACTCAGAAATGACATATCCCCCTTATGCCCTCAGGCAACTGGACACATTTAAATAAAACAGTGCTTTTACCTTAGGAGCCTGACCCATTTAATCGGCAGAAATGCACCTCTTCTGAATGTTACATTTTGAAGTAGGCGTTTGGATAAATGGGGTGGGAATATTGGAATGTTTTTTGGGGTTTTTTGCCCCACAGTAACAGCGCACACTCAGCCTTGTTTCTCCTCAGAGTGTTTCCACTGCACTGGCTGCTGCACTGGACAGGGGTTCCACAGCTGGGTTGAGCATTTATGCATTGAAAGAGAGAACACAATTGCCACCACATTATCCTGACAAACCCAACAGTCCAGGTGCAGTTGAGCCACTTGAACCATTGAAACACCGAATAAGATTTTTTTTTAACTTGTCAAAGTTTCAAGTATGAAACATTGCTCAGCAAAAAAAAGATACAGAGGTATTTTGTATGTTATGTTAATCATTTGCCTACTTAGTTGGCACCCTCCATCTCAGCTGTCAAGATGGCTACAGGACAGCCTGAACACATATGTTTTTAATCTGGTTTTAAATGTTGAGACTGAGTCTTATTCCTAGATAAAAATTGTTAAACTATTCCATAGTCGAGGGATATAAAAATGCTCTACCACCTGATTTAGCTTTTGCTACTCATTCAAAAAAGGACAGTCAAAAAGCCTGCCTCTTGTGAGTGAAGAAATCTCTGAGGATTGTTGGGGACTAGAAGGTCTTTTAAATACAAAGGCCCAAGACTATTTTGTGCCTTAAAAGGAATCAGTAACAACTTAAAGTCAACATGGTGTTCTATTGGTAACCAGTGAAGTGAGGCAAAGACTGACATGATGTAGACATATTTTTTTTCTTCCGCTAAGGTCCTGGCAGCAGCAGCATTTAGCACAAGTTGTAACGGTTGTATCGGCTGCCTGAAATACAAGTAGACAATAGTCTAGTCTACAGGTCACAAAAAGCATGTGTTGTATTTTTAACATGGTATTCAAATGAGAGATCTGGATCAACTTCATGGTTTTTCGTTGGTTTTTCCTTTAATTTGTCATCCGTCTATATATGTATAATGTATCTATTTTCAGTGATCAAAATCTTTGACCCCTCGAGCACCTGGGAATTCTGAGAAGTTGGAACAATATTTAATACACATAGGATGCCCACATTTAAAGTCCAGGCAACAAACAACAGAGAAGTTAATATAATCAACAAAGGTACAAGGGGCCTGGTAAATATTGGGCTGCATGTTTAGACGGCAATTATGAACAACTCTAATTTGATTTGTCAGCTCAACACGTTCTAAAACAGAAGTGGATAAGGGGGAGGGAGAAAGTGATCGCCATGGATTATGTGGGTCTCTGAGGAGAACTCTCCTTGAATATGAAATTAGAAAACATTGATCCATGTGGTGGGTGTTTAAATTCAAAATGAATTTAGCAAGAGCAATCAGTTTAAAATCTGGGTTTTCTGGTGTTGGGACAGCTTTAGCATTGGTACTGGCCAATATTTTGTTTTCTTAAGACCTCACAGGCTACTAAACTGTAACCCCTCTGTCCTGAAACAGCTAGACTAAAGTAAAAACACTTTGGTAGTTGGACCTCGCCACAGCGATTCATAGCAAAAGAATTCATAGCAAATGCCATTAAAACCCATTCTTCATTAGATTGTCTGCCAGAAAATGCAATGTCACAATTCTGTATCCGTTCTAACAGCAGCAAAACATTAACATAGAGTTAGTCTGGCTGTACTGTGCAGGGTGTTTAGATTCTGCTTTGTACAGCTATTGGCTGGATCCTTTTGTCTAACCTATTCGAGATAAGAGGGCCTAAGTGGTGAATAATTAACAGATTATTGGAAACAAAAACATCAGAGATGTGATTAGCCTGAAAGGGATTCTGGTAATGTGTATGATTAACCATGTCAAGCAGTACAGTGGCTGAATGGAATTCGGTTTGTAGCTAAACATGTAGGGGAATGCGTCAATTAATGCAGTTTCATTGGATTTCCTCAGTAAAAAGTTACTCACCCAGAGGGACAGTGGAATTTTTACCCTATAATAAAGTTACGTCTTTTGGGTATAACAGTGTTATACCCCTGACTTTGGACTTATCAAAGTTTGAGGAAATACATTCCTGAAAATGTTTTGCCTCTGACAAAGTTACACCAGGGTCGTGCTAAAGCCATCCCTGAAAGACCTAGATTAAGCATGATTATATTGCATGGATCTCAGTCATTTCAGCCATTATGGTTCTTTCGGGCCCAGCCTATTTCCCACTGAGGCCTAGTTGCAGAGACGCATTAATATCTGGAAGTGCCCTGGGCGAGTGTTGTACCAGTGTATCCTTTCATCCTCCTCTGACTTCCTGCCTGCTTCCGAAGTAAGATGTTTACACCTCAGCATCTGATTAACGCCAGCTCAAGTGCCTGGCACCCTCGGCCTGAGAGAACGATGAGCAATCTCATCTGCCTGCTGAAAAGTTTTGAAAGTTCGCACAAGAGATTATCCAGTAATACGCTAGCACGGGGCAATGGGGCAAATCCTTCAATTAACATCCTGACCTCAGTGAGAGTTATTGACTTTAGTAAAATACTGAAGTAAGGTCTGGAGAGACTGGTGCACATTTGAAACTGTAATTTTGTCCTGCTTCATAAATGCCATGTGAGTAAACCATGATTGTAGGAATTTTAAAAGGAGCTCTGGGTGACTGTGCCACGTGTCCGTCTCAAGTACACGCACAGGAGAGGTCCGGGCACGCCCATCAGCACCGGCTGAGGATCATGCTAATTGCAAACAACATTTAACGACCTGTGATCCCTCAGTAGGTGCTGGAGTTGGTAGAGGAGCCGGGAGAGAGAACGGTGGTCAGAGCGACGAAACAAGACAGTGAAGAGGCGGAGAAAAGGCGGAAGGAAGAGTCGACTCGAGCGAAGTGAATGCCGGCACTTCGCCTTCGTTAAGTTTAACTTTGTTCGGTATTTTGTTTAGTTTGTATTTTAGTTTATTGTGTTTGGGGTGAACCCGTGAGGGGGAGCCCTGAAGAGCGTTTCTTGTTTATTTTTTTTCTTGATTGAAATAAAGCGGGCAAGAAGCCGGAGAACCCGGAAGTGTGTTTCTCGATTATTCCTGAACCAAGCACGTCGGCGTGCTACATTGGTGCCGAAACCCGGGAATAATCGGAAACCGCTTCCGCAACCATGGAGCCTTCCCCGCTCTACCAATTGGTGCAGCAGCTGACCCGGATGCAGGAGGAACAACACCAAGCCCTGCAGCGGTTTTACAACCTCCAGCAGGAAAGCCTGCAGGAGGTACATGCAGACCGTGCAGCTGACAGGGCTGCCCTGACAACTCTCCTGCAACAGGTCGAGTCCCTTCACCTCAGCCAGGGGGCCAGCCCGCCACAGTCCATCAAGATTGCCAAGATGGGAGACACCGACGACCCGGGGACCTTCATCAGTATGTTTGACCGAACCGCAGCTCTACGCCTGGGCGCCCTGTTGTCTGGTGAGGCACTGAAAGCCGCACAGGAAGTTCAGGCGGAGTCGGCCATGGATTATGACGCGGTTCGCCAAGCGATTATGAGCCGGGTCGGCTTGACAGCAGAGGGTCACCGGAAACGGTTTCGCTCCCTCTCGTTGTTTTTCAATCGCACATTGAAAAACATGTTGGCAAAGTTTATACAGGATGATAAGCGGAATTGGGACCGGATTATTGACCCCCTGCTGTTCGCCGTGCGGGAGGTTCCCCAGGCCTCCACGGGGTTTTCCCCCTTTGAGTTGTTGTACGGTAGGCACCCGTGGGGCGTGTTGGACCTCATTAAAGAAACGTGGGAGGAGGGTCCGAGCCCCAGTAAGAATGTGGTGCAGTATGTCATGGACTTCCGAGCAAAACTGCACTCTTTGGGCCAATTAGCACGGGAAAATTTGCTCGTCGCCCAAGACAGACAGCGTGCAGCGTCTAACAGGGGGACTCACCTACGCACATTTGACCCGGGTGATATGGTTCTGGTCTTACTCCCCACATCCAGCTCCAAATTGTTGGCGCAGTGGCAAGGACCCTTTGAGGTCACACGGCGCATTGGGGACGTGGACTATGAGGTGGTGCGCACTGACAGAGGGGGAGCGAGTCAGATTTACCACCTTAATCTGTTAAAATTATGGCACTCAGCTGACGCGGTCCACTTGGCGGCACCAGAGTCCCCTGACGACGACTTGGGTCCTGAGGCTAGGTCCTTGACTCGTCTCCCGGTGTCCCTTAGTAACCAGCTTTCCGCGTCCCAGGGCGCGGAGGTCCATCGACTGCTCTGTGAGTTTGCTGATGTGTTTTCCCCTCTGCCAGGTCGTACTAACGTTGTAGAGCACCATATCCATTCCCCGCCGGGCACCGTTGTTCGGACCTGGCCTTATCGTATTCCCGAGCACAAGAAAAAAGTGCTGCGGGAAGAAACTGAGAAAATGCTGGAGCTGGGGGTAATCGAGGAATCCTACAGTGATTGGTGCAGTCCGGTGGTGTTGGTTCCTAAACCGCAAGTACACGCACAGGAGAGGTCCGGGCACGCCCGTCAGCACCGGCTGAGGATCATGCTAATTGCAAACAACATTTAACGACCTGTGATCCCTCAGTAGGTGCTGGAGTTGGTAGAGGAGCCGGGAGAGAGAACGGTGGTCAGAGCGACGAAACAAGACAGTGAAGAGGCGGAGAAAAGGCGGAAGGAAGAGTCGACTCGAGCGCAGTGAATGCCGGCACTTCGCCTTCGTTAAGTTTAACTTTGTTCGGTATTTTGTTTAGTTCGTTATTTTAGTTTATTGTGTTTGGGGGGAACCCGTGAGGGGGAGCCCTGAAGAGCGTTTATTGTTTTGTTTTTTTCTTGATTTAAATAAAGCCGGCAAGAAGCCGGAGAACCCGGAAGTGTGTTTCTCGATTATTCCTGAACCGAGCACGTCAGCGTGTTACAGTGACCCTTCTGTTCCTTCATGAATTAATTTGAGTAAGACTTCTGACCGTCAACACAGACCAAGACGAATTCAGGGATCATGTTCAGATGCACTGCTACTCTAGCTGGAATGTCTTTGTGAAGATGGAGAGAGAGTCAACAGCCCTGACCTTTAAAGCACTGCTAAATTTATAGATCCAACTATTCCCCGTGCTAGTTACTCTGCTGTGGCTCGAATGTGCACACCGGTTGTCTCCTCCTCTGTGCTAAATCCCAAGGGCATGGTATATACCGAACTAAGGTTTGAACTTAGATCAACTCATCACTGTTGGAGACAAGGATTTTAATGTTATTGAGTTTAACCTTTGTGAGAGTTATGCAGATTTTGCCATATTTTTCCTTCCTCTTTCACTCCTTCTCTCCCTCTCTCCCTCTCTCCCTCTCTCTCTCGCTCCCTCTGTTTCCAGGCTCCCTGACTGTCTCCATCACAGACATGAGAGCTCCGGTGGTGGGAGGATCTGGAGGGGTCTACGCTCTGTGCTCGGCACATCTGGCCAACGTTGTCATGGTAACCATCTCTGCTAACTGTTACCTCTTTTATCAGTATTGATAGATGGGATAGAATGGTGATGTCAGACATTTCCCATGAGAGAGCCTTGATGCTCAGCATCTGCAAAAGCGGTTTCCAAAGGCTTTATCATACTTTGTTTCATAATGTCATTGAAATGGGCTAGAGGGGGAGAAATGGGAAAAAGTAATGCTCTGATTTGCTTTATAACTGCACAGAATAACACAAATGTCACATAGGAACATGAAGGAGATACAGTCACATACACATACATTGCCTATAAAAAGTATTCACCCCCCTTGGATGTTTTTATATTTTATCTGTTTTATATACTGAATTTCATTCAACGGAAATAGACTCTTTCATGTCAAAGTCCAAATACATTTCTACCAATTAGTCTAAGTTTATAACAAACATTAAACACAAAATAATTGGTTGCATCAGTAATCACCCCCCTTTAATGCAACTCGACTAAATCATCACTGTGCAGCAAACTGGTTTTATAATTAGCTCAGTTAATTCAATGGAGATCACCTTTGCACAGTCAAAGTGATTTGATTAATCTGAAAATTTTGAAAACTTTCAAATTGAGATATAAAAAAATTCTATAAATGAAGGATGCAGACATTTATGAGGATTTCAAATATAAAAACAGATTTCAGATATCTACGGTTGAGGAGCTACAAAGTTTTGTTTGAACCCTGGACTGTACACCAAAAACGCACAGTAAATATGACCAGTTTTGCTTGTAGCTCCTCAACCGTAGAAGATATCTGAAATCTGTTTTTATATCTGAAATCCTCATAAATGTCTGCATCTTTCATATATAGATATTTTTTTTATATCTCATTTGGAAAGTGTCCAAAATTTTCAGTATATCAAAATATGATAGATTTTTGATTTTTTCTTTATTTTTTTAAGTGGGTATGGCATTTAACTTAAACATGAATAATACCTGTCACAATAACACAACTACTATCATTGGAAAGAGCTACTCAAGCCCTTTTTAAATATGTATTATTTTTAAAATTCTGATGTAAGATTTCCAAACTACAAGCACTTGAAAGAAAACTGGTCATATTTTTCCCAAGTATGGACATTCTATCTTAGGCGTCAAAGTTAAAGTGAATACACCCGTCTCTGGAAGGTCCACTTTCTGGTGAGTCAGTATCTTGGGAAAAACAACACCATGAAGAAAACTCCAAACAGATCCGCAAAAAGGTTATTCATAAACAAAAATCAGGGATGGATACAAGAAAATTTCCAAGTCCCTGAATATCCCTTGGAGTACTGTGAAGTCAATAATTAAGAAATGGAAAAAGTATTGCACAGCAGTAAATCTGCCTAGAGCAGGTCACCCTCAAAAACTTGCAAGAAGGGGACTAGTGAGGGAGGCCAATAAGAGACTTGACTCCTCTGAATGACATACAAGCTTCAGTGGCTGAGTTGGGAGAGACTGTGCAGACAACAACTGTTGCCCAGGTTCTTCTTTATGGGAGAGTGGCAAAGAGAAAAAACAAAGGAAATCTCAGCTAGAGTTTGCCAGAAGGCATGTGGGAGACTCTGAAGTCAGCTGGAATAAGATTAAATGGTCTGATGAGACCAAAATTGAGCTTTTTGGCCATCAAACCAGACGCTATGTAAACACCACACATAACCAAAAAATATACCATCCCCACCATTAAGTATGGTGGTGGTAGCATCATGCTGTGGGGATGCTTCTCTGCATCAGGTCCTAGAAGGCTTGTAAAGAGGGTAAAATGTATTTTGCAAAATCCAGGGAAATCCTGGAGGAAAACCTGATGCAGTCTGAAAGAAAACTGAGACTTGGGAGAAGATTTGTTTTCCAGTACGATCCCAAGCATACAGCCAAAGCTACTCAAGAATGGTTTTAAAACAACAATATTACTGTCCTGGAGAGGCCGAGTCAGAGTCCAGACCTCAACCCAATTGAGAATCTGTGGATGAACTTGAAAAAGGCTGTATACTCACAATCCCCACACAACCTGACAGAGCTTGAGCAGTTTTGCAAAGAAGAAACATCCAAGGGGGAAATACTTTTTATAGGCACTGTATGCAAGCCTTTGGGAAATATACTCTTGGACAGGCATGCGATTAATTCCTGAAAAGATGTTGAGAAAGACTGTGGAGAAACAGCTCTATGAAATTGGCTTAGGAGTCTAAAAGAGGTTAGAAGTCACACAGGCAGTAGACCATTTTGCAAGGTGCAGAGCCAAAATATCACAGTGGTGTGCTGTGCCGGATCTCCACATTGCCATCCTCTCCAAATGTGCCATCCTCAATTTTTGCGTTCAATTGAGAGGCTATTTTTAGCTTTTGAAAGATATGGTGACATGTTAACGTGGCACATTATGTGTAATCGCAACGGCTTATTTACAACAACTGTAATTCACTAACTTGCTAGTTTGCATGTTTGCTAATAATATCATTAATGCTCCATCATTAAATGTCAGAGTGACAGAAGGAAATATGCCATAAAGGCCGTAGTGAAGGATGCATCAATGTTTTCTTTTTCTTTGAGCGAAGAAAACAATGACGTCAGAAGCTTCCTCCACTGGTTCAGAGAATTGGGACACTGATTAATATATAGACAGAATCAATAGTCGGTTCTCAAAGGTCAAGAGGGAGGAAACTAAAAGAGTACTGATGCACAGCCTAAAATGTTACAGAACTACCTAGACTGTTAATCTTGTAAAACGATTTATTTTTTATTTGAAACTGGTTGTAACCATCAGCCACATAGATGGAGATTGGACTGGATAGCCAAAGTGGAATAGAAGGATTTCTGTGCACAACCATTTATTTAGCTTCTGTCTATTCCAAAGGCTCTTTGAGACAATAGCCTAGTTCAAAAGAATGGGGATTTTAAGTGGCCAGCTCTGTGTGCCCTTGAGGTAGTTAGAAGAGTGATTTTAAAGGAATAATAGCTCACTTCACACTTGACACAAGGCTGAAATTATGCTCAACTTGAATTGCAGGGGTCCTCGGGATCACAACGTTCCCCTTACAGCTCTGTTGACCTTCCACCTCCTGAAAACCTCATCATTTAATTATGGTTTTTATTCTAATTTATGAGCACTGCCACTACTTGAACCAAGCAGACGCACTAAGAGAAAACCTATTCTATCCATGATCTGTAATTCTGCATAATGCTTGCTTAGTTTTTCCTGCAGAAAAATTGGCTGTGGGTGATGATTCTTCTTAATTGTAAATAAAAATGTTTTACATTTATCACCAGTTCGGAATAGCCTTGCAATTTAACGTAATCAGTGGTATTGTCCAGTTTTGCTGTCATGCACTGTAACTCCATGATGTCCCAGGTAAAAGTAGAGAGACGTCTTAGGTGGGGGTGTGTCGGTTTGTGGGTAGGCATGTACTCTCCCTGTCCTCCCAGCATCTTGGAGGGTTCGCAAGCTGGCCTGTTGAGTGAGCAGGTTCTGGTTACTGTCCGGGCAGATTCAACTTGCTAGGTGGATGAAATGAAAGGCCAATGGTAGTGGTACTGACCAAACTTTTTGTGCTGTGTTGCAGAACTGGGCCGGGATGCGCTGTCCCTACAAGTTGCTCCGCATGATCCTGGCGCTTGTGTGCAGTAAGTGTCTCTTTACCTTTTTGTTGAGAATTATGATAATGGGTATGAGATGGATAATCCAAGGTGGTAAAGGGACAGAGTGGAGGTGTTTTAAACCAAGGTAATATCTTCTCAAATCCATAGCCATTAGAATTTATTGGACAATGCAGTGTAAATTGAATAGTAATACATTCCCATTGGTAGGTTCATTTCAGCATGTTGATCATTGCTGAATTGAAGTTCCTCAGCTCTATTGCTCCTTGTGCTGCTCTCTGTTTCCCTCTGCAGTGAGCTCGGAAGTGGGGCGTGCAGTTTGGCTGCGCTTCTCCCCGGCCCTGCCATCGTCTGGCCCACAGCCCAGCTTCATGGCCCACCTGTCGGGGGCGGTGGTGGGAATCAGCATGGGCCTGCTCATCCTGCGCAGCTATGAGGAGAGCCTGCAGCGCCAGTGCGCCTGGTGGGTCGTCGTCGTCTTCTTTATCACCTTCCTCCTCTTTGCAGTCTTCTGGAACATCTTTGCATATGAGCTGCTGGGCGTGCAGATACCGCCTGCGCCTTGATGTCTGATTCTGTGGCTCACCCCCCCTGCAACCCCACACCCCAGCCACTTCTTTGTCTCGATCATTTTACAACGGACTTCCTTTTGTGGACATCCACTGGCTCACCATACACTGGTGCCATTTACTACTGGTCTACTAAAGCTGAAACATCCCCACCAATCCCCTCCTAGCCTCCCCCTCTGTGCACACTTGATACTTTTTCTGGTATTATCTGAGCAACCACGGACTGGGTGCTCCTGTCAATAGACAAAACACAGAAAACTCTAGCTTTGTCCTTTCTAATCAGAGGCACTCTGATGGAGGGGGTATGGTTCTGCTAAACACCTGTAGCTCTCATCTCTTTGTCCTGATGTTGGAATCTATCAGTGCCAAGTTTTACCTCAACGCCAGATTCAGAGGCAAGGTGTGCTTTTGTAAAGGAATGTACATGAAGGACTGTTAGTCATCTCTTTTTTATTTGTCTTTGTGGATGTTTGTTTTTGTATTTATGTTTATTCGATGCTTTTGTTTGGAAAATTCTTGAAATTACAATTATAACTTCTATCTTCTGAAAATGTATAATTAAATTGTTGTTTTAAAAAGAAAAAAATATTGCATTTATATTTCTTTCAATCCCACCTCCATTCAATCAGATTAGACAATCAAATTAGCCCCTTCTAAATAAGGACCAAACAGTAACTAAACAATAACTAAACAAGAAATATAATATCTGAAATAAAATGAATAAAATATCTCAGAGATTTGTAAACACAAAGTTGTAGTAAAAGTATATCCATACGCTGCCATTACTCAATGGTTAACTTTTAAGTTATTTAAAAATAACCCAGTCTGCTTGCTTTAATGCTGGTGCGTCTGAGTGAGGGCGCCATCAGTGAGGAGGTCTTTGCCAGTAGTTGTCTCTGTACCTGGTCCCCACATAGGCTGTTATTTAGATGGCTCCAAACTGCTGCCCGGTCTCTGACCCTGGAACCGGTGACTCTAGGCAAGTGCTCTGGGAGGTGATAGCTAAAAAAAAGGGTGAGGATTCGTTGTACCAGGTCTCAGCTGTATGTCCCTTCTGAAAGGTGGAGCACTGCCCACTTGACACAAAGGGGCAGTGCTGGACAAACATTGCTTGTCACAGTAGACTCTCATTAGCCACATGCCCAGAGCCAATCAGCTATATTGGATCTCAACTGACTAAAGACACTTCAGCAGCAAGGTCAATGAGTGCCTTCTGTGTATGCAGTCATTGTGCGACTTGTGCAGTCTCCCACATTAATGAAACAACACAAGGCCCCTGAAGCAGCTCGTAGCACACTCCAATACTGCTCAAAGATCACAATGAGCTAAATGATCTCTCTTGCGATGTAAGGTCGGTTGATATAATAAAAACCAAACTGCTTGACACAAGGTGTTGCTTGCTGTGCTGCCCTTTTGAGAAGGATGGTGGCAATTTTCTGCTGACATTTTTCAAACTTGAGTGGGGAGTCAGGGTTGCCTGACCCCTGTTCACACACAGTCTAGATAGCCAGGTGTGATGACAGGTGCATTGGACACGTGCATTGTCAGTGGAACAGGGCAGCGTGACCCTGACCTCCGTCTCTGGTCATCGCATGAGAATCTCGCTCTAATCAGTCACATTCTCTTCCTCATGTCCTGAAAAAAAAAAGTTTTGTTACGCCTTCTTCTATGTACTGCAATTGCACTGTGTAGGGAGTGTAGGGAGAGTGACAGAGATCGAAATGCCAGTACAGGACTGACAGCTCAGGGTTGCTTAGTTGGTGCTTTTCTTCACTGTGTATCAAAGCAGAGAAGCATGGAGGGGTAAATATCTTTGTCTTTTGGCAGGGAGAATATGTTGAGACATAAGTGGTTTTCTGTAGACATCACAGCTTACCATTCATGGGCACTCGAAAAATATTTGAAAGTCTGAATAAATTCAAGAGAATGCTATGCATTGCTTCTTTGTGTTCTGCGATTACAGTGAAATACACTCTTTTTTGTTAGTGTCTATTCTAATTTGTGTGGCAGGGAAGAGAGTGGGTGATGTTCATTTGTAAGCACACTGTGAAGCAGAAGGTCTCATTAGGCTGAGGTCCACAGACAGCACTAATGGCTTTGCTTCTGAACCTGAATGTCTAAGCAATCAAAATACGTTTAGAATGGCTTGTTGGTGCGATGGGGGTTGCCAGTGGAAAAGGCAGCCTGTGACATAGGGTGGTGCATGTATAAACAGGTTTTGCTGTTTATTTAAATAACTAAAAAATTCAGCAGAAGTGGTCTGGAGTAGGTTTTACAAGTAAAAACCAAAACTGTCAATGCTGGCCTTGAATTCCTATTGTGTTAAATTGAGGGCTGATGATTCCGCTTCCTGTGTAAAGTTGACCCCTTTTCTGAACATCAATGCTGGGCACTTCTGTCTGTAAACACATGCACGATACCCCTGATTCCAAAATTTTGCTCACGTAGAATCCCCAAGGGTAATGAATATGATGTGCTTGCATTAAAGCAGCCTCATATTTGGCTAGAAATTATGCACTGCTACAAACACAAATGCCCTTAATCACAGCGTACTGCTTGTGATTTTCTTTGTGCTTGTGAACTGTGCTGTGGGAAATCATATTTTGTGTTTTATTAACAGTAAATAGTAACTCCCCCTTGTGCACATAGGAAAGCATGAGAAATTTTGACATTAGGTGTTATCTCAAAGCTTTCTGTTCCTCACTTTTCCCAGAGCATTATTCTTGTTATAAAATTATTTTCCAGTCTTGAATCCTTGTGCCTGTGTAGATTTGAAATCTAGCATTTATCTTTTTGGCATACTACATATGGGAATTATATTCAATCTAATCAAGTTCTAAACAATCGCTAATGCAAACACTCCCATGAACCAATCAACTCTTGACACATTGACACTTGCAGTACTTTCTGTAAATTGTTCAGCATTAAGGTCACTGGGGTACTATGCTGTGCACCACATATTGGCTATGAAATGTCAACATGGGCTAATCCAAACGTTGCTTTTTTCAGAGAGGAGGCACACTATTAGAGAAAGGTAAAATCTGGGCAATAGAGGCTTTAGGGTTCTTTGAGGGTTGCAGATTGGTTATCAGGCCACTGCTATAATAATTTTCTGTTCCAAAGGCGGTGCCAGTTCCTTCTGATATTCTGTTTCTCCAGACAAAAGATTCCGCCCAATATTTTTCTTTTGAAAAAAGCTTATCTTTTTATTTTACATTTGGATATATAAACTTGAATTTATTTTTAGAAAACTAGAAATAATTTTTTCGAATTTATTTATATTCTCATATATTAAATAGTTTATATTAAATAATTGACTTTTTTACTTACTGTATTATTAAAATGTTGAGTTGAGCTACTTTATATTGTATTATTTTTTCTTAATTTCACCGTTAGTTTCGGAAAAACAAATGAAAAAAGGTAACGTGGTCTTTCTGTTCTTTGTAGGTCTGCATTTACTTCTGGAACCAAGCGTAATCCTGAACTCACTTTCCTGAACTGGCTTGGTACAACGTTCTCTGGATGACATTCTGAAGAGTGTGTCTTTTTTAGCGCTGCCAAAGCCTTTCCAGTTGCAAACATTTGTAAGCACCAAAGCACCAAACGTGCTATAGATCAAGCTTGTTGTATCTGACTTTTGGAGTAGAATATAAGGACTTTTGACTAGAAGGTTGAAGGTTCAAATTCCACTTGGAACCACTTGGGATAGGAAGCTGATTGAAAATACTGATGTTTGGTAACTTGGTAAAGTAGTCATATTGGATTTAAAAAAAAACATTTTATTAACTTAATTTCTCTTGGAAATAGTGCAGTTATTAAAATGTGGGTTGCTTTCTACGGGCTCCCACCAGTCCATATGAAAATAGCTTCAATGGAGCAAGCTATGTTTAGCACTGTCACCTGGCAGAGAGGTAGATGATCAGAGCCAGACCTTTTTGACTACTTTTTTCTTTTCCACAACTCAAATAACAAAACAAATAACTCAATGGCTGGAACTATTGGAGCTTGGCACTCTTCAAGTTAAATGTAGGTACATCTGGATTCAGGAGAAATTATATATTTAAGATTTTGTGAATTACTATGCCATCATAAGATGGAACACAAGCTTAATTACCGTAGGTTTACCACATTTAACCAACTGTGCACCAACCAGCACCAACCAGCACTGGGAGTTAAATTAAGTAAGTTAAATGTCCATGATGTGTGGGGCCCTCCGGTAGAGGAGTTCCAAAAAAA
>JAOYSI010072669.1:0-20000 GCA_025775065.1 Hiodon alosoides | reverse complement strand
GAAAACCTCAGTCTCACTTCCCCACCCTGGAAAAATCCATGGCAATCTGCTTAATTACCGGCGCTCTGGGTTAATAACAGACAAACCATTAGTTGCATCCGAGCAGTCTTTTAGAAAAGGAGTGCACGGTGACCGGCGGAACCTGGTTTGGCCCCGGCACTGCGGTCCATCCGCAGAGAGGAGACGGTGTGCTAGCGTAAAAGGGGGGCTGTTGAGTGCGGATAAAGAATTAGAGGCGCAGAGGTGTGGCTAAGAACCAGCCACTGCTACCCGGGTTTGTGCGGCCCACCAATTTAGTGTCTCCTGCATGCGTGATCTTTAATCATTAAACTACTCTGGAAGCAATATTATCTCAATTATTGCAGGAGTGAGCTTGGGAGTTGGCCCTTGGATAAGATTTACCCTGTCAAGTGTTCTGGATACGACTGGCTGCCGACTCCATCGGCTCTCATCTGCACCAGGACTCTGAAATCCTAATGATGAATTACTGTCCCCTTCCCTAAGAGGGCCAACCTTACAAGGGAACATTTTAGTGAACTGTCAGCTTCCAGGCTGGGCGCGTACAGGCAGAAATCTGATCTAATTAACTACGAGGCGAGGCATCTCTTACCCGCTACTCCCCCTCCCTTGCCCCCATAACCCTGACCCCGACAAAATATATATATTAAAATCGTAACTATTGGTAACAAAGTAATTTTAAACACTAAAATAAGCTCTGGAGCTCATCATTCTTACGTTTGTCAGATGAAGGCAATCGTTTGTTGGTAATGCAATCTGATTAATAACATATTAACACATTGTAGGGTAATTACGGACAATTACAGAGCTGTCATATTTTCTTACTTCATACCAGTTGACAGCTTATATAAAAAAATGTTATGACAGTGCATAATAAAAACAGTATATAACTTTTAAAAGTACATTATTCAAAGTACAAACTTCATAATGAAAACAGCAGCAAGAATCGGTCTGTTTAATTGTGACAAGTATGTCAGAATAGATTTTAAACTACGGAGGATGTTGAATTGGCAAATTATGAAATACAGACACTTGGACCGATTGGAATGAAGTCCACCTATTTCAGAGATAAAAACTGTGCGCAGATGTATTTTTTAGGGAGGAATGCTAATCTGTCTTATTGAAAGCAGTGAAGAGATTATCGTGTGTTTAAAGCAAGCAAGCAATCTATAAGCAGCACATTCAGAATTACAGCTAAATAAGAATTAATTAATTTATCTTTTTAATTGTGCCCATTGCCCTTCAACAATGATCAATAATCAAAATTACATCAATTCAGAAATGTATCGTTACAAAAATACCCACGTTCAGATGGAAGCGTTCTGTTAATCATATAGATAGTATTGATGGTAACTAAAGAACAGCTTGAGGGAGAGCGGAATTACAAGAAGATTAAGACTGGTTTGTGACAGCTCCACATTGCCAGGAGAGGTTACCACGGCAAAATCTCATAAAAGCAACTAAAACATCTTTAAACCTTTCATCAACTTCGCAATAAGCGATTTACAAGCATAGACGAAACGGCGTGACTCCTGCAGTTCGTTTCTTTGCCCTTTTAGACTCCCTCTTTGCAGGTAAGTTTGTTTTTAGTGCGAAAATCCAGGGTGGAAATGCAGCCGAAACCCCTGAAACCACCAAATGGAAGGATTTACTTAAACACCACTGAACGCTCTGATACGAACCACAGCGCATCAAAGGATTTTAGCCAGAGACAGAGATGCCATTCACATCTTTCTGTGGTATAGAATAACACGAACAATAAGACAGTAATAATAATGATAAAAGTATTATTATTTTACCTACAGTATTGTCGTTATAGATATATAAATATAATATATTTATTCTCACATAGCAGAGAGAACTCGTTCCCATGATTGCACTTGCATAAGCGGAGGAAGACGGAGGAAAACTCGCGTTGATAAACGCGAGTTATTTTTTCACATCGCAGAGAAACGGTGCGATAGCGTGACTGCATGTGGGACCAAATCAAAACTTCGGAAACCTACTAATCACATTTGACAAAACTGTAGCGTAATAGCGTCTTCTTCTTTTCATTAAATGTTGTCAAAAATTTGATCACGCACCCGGACAGTTGAACGTACCTCTTCCCCCACAGTCACACGAACGTTCGCTTTGGTTTGTAGATCTATGCATGTACTGCGGTAACTATTACATATAAGCAACAATTATTAAATTGTATATAAAATATATTGTAATATAAAACTATGTACTTGTTTTCTCATTCTGAGCCAGAATACAACAGAAAGCTCCCTGCACTTTTTAAACAATGTCAAATTATTCTTGCCCAGACTCAAAGTCACCATAAGCAAATTGCCATGCGATTTAGTACACAATAAAAAACGCGACGGTTAACACGGGTCCCTGCCCTCCACATACTTAATGACTGCAGGTCTCTGACCTTTTGTGCTTTTTAAATAATACATGAAAAGTACAATTTAATTACCCACTTTTTCAGATTGGGCCATATTGGCACGGTAATTGGCAGACATGTAAAATAAATCCTCACACTGTAAGGTTAATGGCGACGGGCTTTTTAGAAGCCACACTGCGATTAAGGAATTCTCTAGGAGCTTTTAACATCTGACCGCCCTCTCGTTATACAAAGACACAGGAGATGTCAGATTTTGGAGGTTATTTATTTATTTAAACAATTTAAATTAACGTTCCATAATGTTAGGCTTTAAAGAACTGATAAAGTATTTATCTAGCTAGAAAGACACATGGTGTCCCTCAGGAGAACCTAATTTCATAAACTCCTTTGCACATTATATAAATAGTTCCATCTATTCAGCTGGAGAAAAAAAAAATCTAAATAGCTGGCCAGTCAGAGTTTTTTTTCATAGTGGAGGAACAACAAAGAAGAACCAATCAGTTAATTTAGCAGTGCTTCATGCATCATAAAAAAGAACCAATCAGTTGATTTAGCAGTGCTACATGCATCACAAAAAAGAACCAATCAGTTAATTTAGCAGTGCTTCATGCATCATAAAAAAAGAACCAATCAGTTGATTTAGCAGTGCTACATGCATCACAAAAAAGAACCAATCAGTTGATTTAGCAGTGCTACATGCATCACAAAAAAGAACCAATCAGTTGATTTAGCAGTGCCACATGCGTCATAAAAAAGAACCAATCAGTTGATTTACCAGTGCTACATGCGTCACAAAAAAGAACCAATCAGTCGATTTAGCAGTGCTACATGCATCACAAAAAAGAACCAATCAGTCGATTTAGCAGTGCTACATTCATCACAAAAAAGAACCAAACATAAGAATGATCCTCGAAACATCAACTTGATCCATACAAGGTAATAGACTAAGCAGATCAACATGTTTAAGTGTAAGATAAATGTTAGCCACATGAAGTACATGTATCTGACACACATGTATCTGATTAGGAGGTCACTTCAATTCAGTTCAAGAGAATTCCGAACGAAGCCATCGGGAGCACACTTTCTATTGGCTGGGAAGCCGAATACCGCCGCTGTATAAGGTCAAAGGTCAAATGTCCATGCCAGAAGGACTTAGTTGCAGCTTTAATGTATGGTATTTATAAATAATACTCAGCTTGAGCAGTGATTTTAGATAAAGTGATTGAAATGTTCTAATCAAAGATGAAACATGGATTGGGACTCTAAAAATTGAATCTCCTGTGGCAAAGAATTTATTAACCACCTTAACCTTATTCAAAGTAAAAAAATAATAATTAGGCCTGCTGAAGATGATAAAATGTAATAGACTGTCAATCACATTATATTTTCTTATAAAAATCTAATTATATGAACAATATTAAAGGATTCTCTTCTTTGTGCCTTGTAGATCAAGCTTTAACCTTACTGAATTATGAATGATAACACACGTGTCCGGTGGTGATGTCTTATTGTTCTATCTATGTAATTGAGAGTTGCTATACGAATAGAATTGGCGAATGTCATCCTGCTATTCAAGTCTAACAATAGACTATGACAAATGAATGATGAAGTCTATAATAAATGAGTTACACACAGCCAGCTCATTTAATGGGGGGGAACAATCATTAATCGAACTGATGCTGGGTCTGATGTCTGATCAAGCCCCAACATCTAAAACTTTCAGCTATGTAGAAATGTTGACCTGTAACCACTTACGTAACTCCATCAGTTCAGAAACGTGTGTTTAATATCCACTTTAAAATCCATCATTACTACTCTGTTGTCCTCTGACAGAAGAGGATTTGTTTTGTTTTTAAATCGAGCTTCACATGCAGTTAAATAATAGGCAGGGTGGGACCTCCTTAAAGACCCAAATGCATCTCTAAGTTCAGGGGGGGGGGGAAATCATAGCCAATGTACGAGGTCATCGTACAAGAGTAGCACGAGGCAGATTCTCTGTTAATTCTCTGTTAAAACACCGTGCACAGTGTTTTGCGGACAGGTGACGCTGTCATTTTACCTGCTGTTTACCTTCCTGGGTTGGTCTACTACGTAATGGCTGGATTCATTACTTGATCCTTCACACAATGATTATCTGAAGTTAAAAACACCAGAGAGGTACACCGCATGGCATCCAAAACAAACCCCGGTCTGCCAGGAGAACAAAATAGCACCACCTGCACGAAAACACGTCTCCTCTTTATTGCATCCTCTACCACAGCAGTGGCACGGGGTTAATTGCCACAGACCATCAAAGTTGTGGTCAGTCAGCTAACATTGAGTTATGCCTGTGAGACAGAGACCTTCTTCTCCCCTAACCGGGAGTTCTCAATTGTTCTAGGAGTTGTTCCGTCTCTCTTTAAGTGGCTATTGATCGCAAAACTGTGAGAAGAGACAAATTGGTTCAATTAGTGGAATACGTATGGGTGATTCAAGTTCTTAAATGCATGGCTGTACCAAAAAACCTCAGGTACCGGGAACTCCAGACTCATTACTGGCCCCGCTCTGAACCCCTCTCCCTCACCATACCTTCTCAGAGAAGGGTCCGCTCGCAGCTGAGACCGTATCAGAACTTCAGTCCTGGGAAGGTGTTACTGGAGTGGGCGGGGCGGATGAAAAATCATGGCGCGGCCCGCAGGACGGTGGCTGTGTTCGCCGTATTGCCTCTTTAGCGGCGGCCTGCGGAGGATGCGATCGATGGCTCGTTCCCCACGCCCTCTGCGGTCGGAGCTCCAGGGTCACCGGTGTCGTGCAGTCAGAGAGGGATTTAATGAGAGTGCCTGCCATGACCCCAGGACGGCATTGATCCTCACTTTCTATCCTCCCACTCACTCGATTATGGATCCGATGTTGATCGAGTAACGGGGTTTTCCTATAGATCAGATCTTAGGTCTCACTGTTCCGAACAAGCACCAGAGTGGTACCACTTAGCCACTCGTTATTCAGACATGAAGAGCGAATCACTCAAATAAAAACACATTTTTTTATCAACCACTCGAATGCTGCAATATCATTTTACTGCACTGCTAATTTAATTATGACACCGACATTTAAGGTCCGATAACGACATCACGCCTGCTGCGAAGAAGGGCGAGAGGGACAGAGACGGGAGAGGGACAGAGACGGGAGACAGCAGAGGGACAGAGACGGGAGAGGGACAGAGACGGGAGAGGGACAGAGACGGGAGACAGCAGAGGGACAGAGACAGGAGAGGGACAGAGACGGGAGAGGGACAGAGACGGGAGACAGCAGAGGGACAGAGACAGCAGAGGGACAGAGACAGCAGAGGGACAGAGACGGGAGAGGGACAGAGACAGCAGAGGGACAGAGACGGGAGAGGGACAGAGACAGCAGAGGGACAGAGACGGGAGAGGACAGAGACGGGAGACAGCAGAGGGACAGAGACAGCAGAGGGACAGAGACGGGAGACGGCAGAGGGACAGAGACGGGAGACAGCAGAGGGACAGAGCTGAATGAATGTATGAGTTCCACCCAGAAGTAAAGGCCAGAGCATTACTCTTCGACATCGATTCTCAAGATCATCATGAATGAAATCGCTTTAAATCACAAACCAAGGCGTTTACGGCGCCATTTAAATGTGCTCATTACATTGACTCCAGCAGTCTATAGATTGTGAGAACAGGCTTCATCCAAACTACCTCTTCGGAGGTCTGGAGTAATGTTCCTGCACAGCTGATACATCCGTCTTGTCGCGTTTCAAAGCCTTGGCAGCTAGTGCCTCCAGGTTCAATTTACCTGGTCTGCTTTACCTGCGACCAGGGCCGCTCCCTGATGGCCAGGGTTCACCTGTCAGTCCCGATGACCACAGCAATCACCTGAGAGAGTTCACTTTAATTATTTCTGGAAACTGAAACCCACGCCAGGCACTAGGTTAATTATATCGCCCAGAAATCCAAAGTAGGCATCAGTGGAGGAATGACATCTTTCAGTCTTCTTACGAAAGGTGCAACTGACCCCGAGCAGCAAAGTGGCCCGTGGGAGGAGGCATTTCCAACAGAGAAAACAAAAATACAGGTCGTTCTTAATCAGGTAAAGCATCTGTCTAGGTTTAAACGGCCAGAGCGATGTCCTTTTAGGCCTATCGGGAACAAAGCCAGCCGGCTCACCCGTTTCTCCTGGGGTCCCTGCTTATGACCACAATGATCACCTGCTCCGAAGGGTCCCGTTAATAATGCATGGCGTCAGCTTCAGTCACTCGCAGCCACTCATTATCAACAGCTGAAATGCACGAGTAAGAATAGTGCCCTATTGTGGAGATTTGTAACCTTGCAGGCATGCCAACCACAATAGCCTGGATACGGCTTATTTTGTCCTATATTGTGGACACGTGGCGACAGATGTGCAGTGCATTGTGGGAGCCGAGAAGGGCGCTAGGGAAGCTGTGAGGGTCCAAGCTGGCGGAAGGCGTTTGGATTAATCCGAATCTCCCGAACAACACCCCCGGCCTCAATGTGAACGATGGCTACTGTCAGGCCCCGGGGGAAGTGGGGGATTAGATTTGGCTGCGTGTCAGAGACAGCAGCTGTTTATCACTGTTCGGCATGTCTGCTGCGCTGGCACGGGATCGAAGAGTGCGGTGGTACCCATAGGCGCCGACTCTGTGGGTGTTCAGGGGCTCAAATGCCCCCTGAAAATAATTAGCGGGTGCTCAGCACCCAGCGAACCGTGACCATTTCGGCTTTACCTTTAAAGGTCATTAAATTAGCCATCTCGGTTTTGTTAAAAACAGCCACGAAGCAGAGCTTTTACAGAGGTCATGTCTGAGAAACGCCCGGCTGTCAAAAAGCGACCAGGTCACAATGGCATTGTGACAATTTTACTGCTTCCGTCGCTATAACGCGGCAGAAACGTTCAGCAGAAACTGACTAGACAGTATATTTAAACTATATTTCAAACTTTCTTTAGCTAGCAAGTATTACATTTATTCCCCTAACTTCGTGGACAGTCACCATTTAACTCTTGCTTCTAGTTTACTAATAAACATTCAATACTTCATGTTAAAAACTAAATGTTCGGTAGGCGATATTTATATATCTAATGTATGTAATTAAATTTAACATTATATAGGTACCATTAAGAATGTAGCTAAAGTATCACCTGGTTTTTCTTGGTCTTTCACCAATAAAAATATTGTTTTATGGGAACTTAACAAAAGAAAATATTTGATACGATGTGATATTCATGGGCTGATAGTTAAAAGGATAAAAAGATCCTGGAGAAAATGTGAATACTGTGGATATTTTTAACGCCAGACGCTACCCTGTAACTCACATTATAGCAATATTCTTTTTTACAGCCCATTATCTTCTAAATGAATATAACACCTTTTACAGTATCTGTACAAATGGAATTTCAAATCTATTTTCCAAACTCAGACAACACAACACAAACACAAACTTTTGCCCACAGACTAACCTTACCAAACACCACAGGCGGCCGTGTAGGGTGCCAAACCCGAGCATTTTCTATGAAGAATCTGGGATTAAATGGCGCCTCTGAAATGGGGTTCCTTCCTTGTTCCAATATTCACCATTCATTCGTAGGGGAGCACTTCAGGTGAACTTCTACCCCGAAAACAGGATAGTTAAACTAGTACATCATCTCGTTACAGTCACATGGTTACAGAACGATGCTTGTTCCCGACGGATGCGGGCCGCACGGTCAGTTGAGTTTAGCACAGCACTGCACCAACAGCAGGCAACAAACACGGAAATGCTACGCTGAGACGAAAACGGGCAAAAACGCAGCCAGACTTGAATAAGCATCTGAATAAGCGACGTTGGTTGCCGGGTGTGGGTGTTCATCCGGCTTTTCAAAACCCTGCCGGGCACCGCGCTGAGTCAAGCAAACGAGAGCTCGGGCAAAAGGGGCGAAGATCTCTCGCTGAGTCACCGTGAGCGAGCGCGCTGCCTTCGGGCCACGTGCCTTTTCTCCGCCGCTGCCCGAATCTCACCTGGCCTCCGGGCTGCGAAAGGAGCACTGCTTAGTGGCTAGCTCTCCCATTAGCGAGCGCCAGGACCGACTGGTTCAGACAGTGAGATATGAGTGTCTGTTGTCGCAGCATGGGTGTACAACACAAAGGGAGAGACTTGTACTGTCACAGAAAGAGAGAAGCCGTTCATCACACACTACTCTGATCATCAGATACAAACAGGGAACTGAAGAGGGGACAAGGAGAAATGTTTCGTTGCCCTGAATACAACTAGTTCTGTGCGTTTCCATCGCTTATTGTCTTCGAAACTCAAGTTTTCAATGCACAGAGAAATACATGTTTGATAAGGCTTTTGGCAAGCTGGATTGAAAACACCTACAAAAGACATGATAAATAGCGGCTGTGACTCAGAAGTTGCAGTATGAAATGATGAAAGTTTTTCCCAGGCGCAGGTTTCTGTGCTGTTGTGAAAATAAATCTTTCGCTACATATTTATCATCTCACTACGGGTCAAACCAAGAAAAAAAACACACACACAACACACACACACAACACACACACATAAACACACACACACACACACAAACAACAACCTCATATATAGTATGGTCCGATTTGAACAACCACATTTAGAATTATATAACATTAAAAAATAAATAAATAAATAAAGCACTGTCTGAGATACAGCAGAACATCTCAGCAGGATAACAAGCTCTGAGCACACGGATGTTTACTTGGCAAAAGAGTGTCTGGGATGAGTGACACTGACAATGAAACAGCAGGCTTCTTCTCAGTGTCAGTCTGCAGGAAAATACACCTACTCCTCGGAGCAAAGCCTCCATCTGCAATTCAGTGGCAAGATTTATTTGAGGGTCTGACCTACGTAAGAGCTGTTAACCACCAGCTTCCGCTTCAGCTTCCAGAACATCAGGTCTCCTGTGATGGAGATCCAGGCAGGAGGCATGCGCAGAAACCATGACGACTTACACATGGTTTTACACTGTTCACTAAGCTGGATACCAACAGAAGCAGTTGGGGTTTATCCTTTCATGAGGGTACAACAGATGGGCTGGGCTTTAAACCAACATCCTTATGGGAACAGTTTTTTAAACCTTGACCACTACACCACACAATGTGGCCTATAAACACGTTCCCCCACTGAAGGCCCTGTTCTGGCATTTCCAGCAAACGGTTGATTAGCGCTGATAAATATGAGCAGCAACCTACTCAGCGGTTCTAGCAGCTTAATTTTAATTCCTGGCTCCACCCTCCATTCCAGGACAATTCCGGAATAGAAGGCAGAACTCTAAATACGAGAGCAGAAAAGTCACTGAAAGTCACTGAAAGTCACTGCCCCAAACCCCACCTTTTGCTGATACTCATGGGCGTCCAGCAAGCTTTGCTAAACAGTGTTGAGATATGACATCTTCATTTTTCATGGGCAAAAAAACAACAACTGCGCTGTACTTGGCCATTCATTATCGTTTTTTCGTTGTTTTGTTTTAAGCGCGGCCCAGTGGGGGAAGCGTTGTCCTACAAGGTGTACACATGCGGCCTACAAGCCTCACGGAGGATCTCTATAAAGAGGTGTCTTTCGTGACCCCCCGTGTGACAGTTATTAATAACAGCAGGCCTCTGGGAAAAGTTCACCTTGCAGTGCCGTGTTCGCCCTCTCAAAGTCATCTCCAGGAGAAACGTAGAGCCCAAAGGAAGAAAAAAAAAACTGGAACGTGAATCTGGACCCGCACTGAAGGCATTCTAAACTAGAACAGCGCGATTGCAATGGTGGGGCCTTCTGCGAGAGAAGGGGTCGCTTTCACAAGAAGTGGAGCCTGCAATAGGAAGGAAGTGAGCAGAGAGTTGGAAAACTGTAAAACGAGAGATTATAAGTTTTCAATCTGCTAAAAAGTTCAGCTAACGATGCAGGTCTAGCCCTTGGCCCACGACGGGAGAAGGTGGGTGTCTGGCTAACGTTCTTGTAAGTTACCTGAGGCTAAAAAAGACCTTGAGATAAAAGAAGTTCAGCAAAGTAACGCATGGTCTGGAGAACCGGCCAAAATAACGGCCCTGAAAAGACAGATACAGCACGGGTGTGTTGGCAGGAGAAATGAAAGAAGACACTTTTAGCCGATTTACGATTCTGGGCATCACCGACCAAAGCCGCACAGAGGGACAGATAAAAAGTTAAATTTGTCACTTTTTTTTTTTAAATAAAAAAAAATTCCAATGAGCAAATTGTGATCACCAGCTTCGCACACAGACAGAGACTTTCTTCCTTGTTTTCATCCATTCTCATCTCACCAGTGAGACGTCTTTCACCTCGGACTCCAGGGCCAAGCGTTGATTTATTTATTTATGTCTGAGAGCATGCAGTGCACAATGGTTGTTCATGTTTGCTGCTTGTGTTAAAATCTCCACCAAGGGCCAGAGGGCAGAACGGTCCTGATACAATATTTACAGTAGACAACATGGAATAATATGTTCACGGATATTACAGACATGCCTCTCAGCTATAACTTGTGATAGAGGAGGAACTATGCACCGTGCCTTACACTACCAGTAAAAAAATGGCCTCCTTGGCTGCATGGGCCGTATGCAGAGAATACACGGTCTATTAATAACTTTAACGGATGATGGTAAAATTGCAAATCCATAGGAAGTCAAAAAATATTTTTGAAACAATGGATTTTGACACAATGGATAATGAATTTTTTAGGTTAGGAATCCTACCAAGACTTGGTCCACGATGGCCTGATGAAGCATGTGTCTTGTTTAGAGAGACCAACACTTCTGCATCTGCTCAGTTCATGGTTTGTCAAGTTTGTTTTGGATTCAATGTAAAACAGAAGAGGTTAGGAATTTGATAGGTATTAGTTTGAGCGTTCATTTTTTTACTTTTAACAACTGAAAATATACCGCGGAAGTGATGCAATACAACACTTGCCCTTCCCTGCGGTGGTCTGAAACACGCCACAAGTCTTATGCCAGAACATCGGCTCAAATCATTAGGCATTAAAAAAAAGTGGCCTCAATCTTCTTTGGAATGAGACAACAAGCGTTTGAGGCTACAGGGTCATGAGAAATGTGACAGAACCATTGATTATCCAGCCATTCGCTCTGTAGCAGCACTGGGAGCAGTTTGTGGTGAAGGTTTTCATGTTGAAGCCTCCTCCTCATACGTTTTTGCGTGTTGGAAATCATGAAGTTTATTCCATTCCAAATCAATTTTTTTTTAACACTTTTTAATAGCTAATACAATGGCTGAGGCTACATGCATTTAATGCTGCATTAACATTTTATCATTATAATATTTGACAAGTCCAATTAAAAAAATAAAAAACGGCAGGCTGGGGTATTTATTTAGCATGGACCTGAATTGCTGGGAAAGTGAATGTTTCCCGGGACAAGCCAATGAGAACAACAGCTGCGAAGACCGTGACGACCGCGATGCCTGCATGAAGCTGGGATGAGCGCACTGAAAACAACCGCGGCCTGGAAGATCCTGCCTCCTCTCCGCTGATCACATTAACCAATCAGAGACCGCCTCCACCTTCTTCGTTCAGTTTTAACGCGTCAAACGAGCCAGCCATCTCTGCAACAGGTTCCCCTTCCGGAACTCCCACTTCAGTGGAGTCTGCTGGAGTCGGCTTCCTGCTGGCATCGTCCCAAACCTTTCCCGTACCCTTCAAGGACAAAGGCTCGGTATATTCAATCATATTAACCCAGAGCATCGCTGGCATCGGGCCAGCGAGTCATCATTTAATTTAATCGGCTTTACTGGAAACGCTTAACTTTTAATTTAATTTTCTCTCTGTGTGCCTCGACTGAATGACTTGTTTTTGTCAGTCTACCACGTTTCCAGCTAGTTTAAACTAGTGTACACAACTCTGGTGTACTGGCAGGACACTTCATAGCCTCCTCAAGTCCAAAAAAACCCATCCACTCAAACACATTCATGAATGGCAGTTCATAAATGGACCAGATCCTCTCCGATCAACTCCAACAACACACAACAACATTCCCTGGGGAGTCTAATAGCCATCTTTGAATCAAAGAAAACACAATCACGAGCATAACCCTGTGTGCAGTGTTTGTGTGCGATTACGGCCAGAAATGCACTCCACTCCACTTACAGTTATCGGACGTCCAGCCAGCCAGCCCAGACGGAAATGAGTAGAACCGGTACAGAAAAAAAAAAACGGAACTTTCTGTAAATAATGAATCACACTGACTGAGCAGATAAGTAAATAAACCCACCACACATCCTGTATTTCACAGAAGCTGTGAATGACAGTTTTCATTAAATTCTGTCAAACAGCTTTCTTGTGACCACATTCCCGTCTGCTGAACCCTGCGGGTCGTGTAACCGACTCTGTGTGTAACATATACATCACCATATTATTAATATTTTTATATAATTATCTATAATTTTTTCGTTCTGGGAAACAAGGGATGGCCTGGATGAACACAGTCTTGTAGGGATTTGAAAATATAAAATTTAATTGGCCAGATGGAAATTAAATAATTAACAGCTTCCTTTAAGCCGATAAAGGTCACGTTGAAGGATTTCGTAGGACTTATTATGGTCTTATTATGCTTGGCAGGTATTTTACAGATTTTACTACCATGACGTTTTAGGGAGAGCGACGTTTGATTGACAAAGTTCCCACTCTCAGGGTCCCTGCCAAGCAGATCTCCAGCCGACGGCTCCGTTCACCTGCGACTGCACACTCCCTAAGAGCAACGAAGACCCCGTGTGAAAGAGAGACCATCAGGCCGAGACTGAGACAGGCTGGGGTCGTCGCTAAACCTCCGCCTAAACGATGAAGACGGAGTAGACCACACCACCCTCAGAGCTGACTCTGAAGGGACTCCGCAGTTCTGGCTATGGTGGCGCGTATTCTGATGCCTACCGCTCTCCGTTACTCTTCTCACCATAGCAATGTATGCTCTTGAAAACTCAGGTCAACATGCCGCTCTGGGAGAAGGAGGGGAAGGGACTAATAACACTGCAACGGGACACTGCCGCTGGGGGAAAATGATATGTTTGTACCCTGATCCCATTCCTACTCGGGTGCTCTGAAGCCGAGTGATGTGAAGTTCATTCATTGGCCTGCAGGATCCATGAGAACTGGCCAATGTCGCCGAGCTCTCGGAGCAAGCCGGGCGCTAGCTGACTGATGCCCTTCGCTGATTCCACCCCTGATCTGACTTAGGGTTTCGAATCACATTGATCCCGGTGCCCTGGTTGGTTCGAGCTAGCTTCCGCATACCGGGCTGTCGTCTGTGAGGAGATGTCGAGGGAATCATCTGAAGGATCTGAGAGAGACACCGTCAGAGCGGAGGTCAGACGTCTCAGTACGTCTGCAGCTCAGAGTGATTGAAGTTGAGCCCCATCAACATTGTCTCACTGATAAAAGGATGTGTAATTTTGAGAATTCTCCAAAAACAACAGGAAATCAAACGGAGAATCATGAAGGGGGGTGGTGGGGGTAGAAGCCAAACCTACAAAAAAAAACTGTCTGCGTTTTTATAATACTGTCTACGTTAACTGCAATGGTAATAGTGCATAGTAATAGCTAGCAACAGCGTGGCTGTTATCGGTAACCCAAATGTCAGTATTAAATAATTTTCACATGTCTCGCAATTGCATTACATAAGGTAACACCTCAAGTCAATAATTACATTTAAATTTCCTGGAATAAAAAAACATTTTTTAACCCATTCATATTAGATCACAGGCTAAAAGACCACGCTGCCATTTGGGCAACATTATGATTTCACCTTATTTAATACGTTTCATGCAGTATAAAATTGTTGATTATTTCTCAGCTAGTGGGAAATTTCTACCTGACACTTGCAGAATTCCATTAACCTTGGTTTCATCAGCACCAATAGCATGCCTTAGTGCCTAACAGGATGGAATCGGTTCTGGTGGGGTTTTGAAGAAACTTTATTTTATTTAGCTGTGCAATAACGTGACACTGTCCTACAAAATAACAAAATCATCACGCTCTAAATGAGAATTGAGAAGAGTGGAGGAGTTCAGTGCATTTCTGAATAAGGGTATTTCTGTTATTAAATCGCTCAGGAAGTCAACAACAGTGAGCACATGAAGGTGATTAAAACATTAATGAGAAGCATTAGTAAGGGTGACGTTATGCATCACGGGAGTGGTAACCTCACTGTGCCCCTGACGTATCCCCAAGATATCTTAACCGTGCTGAATTCAAACTGAAATCAAAAGAAACGTGGAGAGAACTCCAACTTTGCATCATTAGGGGAGTATTAATATCATTGCTACATTGCAAACATAAACAAAAACTGCATTCATGAATTCTGTATTCTGCAGTTTTATTTTTTTCAATGGAAAAATAGGCTAATAACATACAATACCACATTTCAAAAGAAAATTGAGAAATAGTTTTAATTATTTTCTTCACGTAATAATACATGGGATTTGGCCTCTTTGGCAGGAGTTAACAGCAACACCTCCCCAAAGCAAGCCGTATTTTGTGCTACCTAATAGAGGTTCAGATTTCAATAGGGGAAATTAAACTAACTGTAAAATATTAAAGAGGACAACACACAGCACAGCACAGACCTGCATTTTTCGCCCTGCAGAAATCGGTGCCACAGTTGTAAACCAAACATGTTCAGCTGGCATGACTGAAAAAACTACCTGCTGCAGTGGAAACTTGTCAGTTTATCAGTGGTCCCTACCCATTAAACATGAGTTCTAACTGATTAATCCGAGCGCTGAGTTTTCTCGCCCTGCTTATTTTCGCCAACGATAGCGTTCTCAACTGGCTGCTGAGCCCAACGACAGAGACAACAGCCCACGACAGCGCTCTGTTTTTTTTTAAAAACGTGAACGTTGAGGCATACAACGGCGAATCAGAAGCTGCCACCATCTGGTGGACCCGTCTCCTATTCCTGGCGACACAAAGCTGACCGGAGAAGGCACCGTCGTAGCATGCAGGCGGCCCCCTCCCTGGCCCGGCGGTTCCTGGCTTACCGCAGGTAGTCCCGTCGGCAGAGGATGAGATTGGCTTTGGTGTAGAGCGTGGAGCCCACCTCCCCCAGCCGGCAGTCGCAGCAGGCGCACTTCAGACAGTCCTCGTGCCAGTACTTGTCCAGGGCCTTCAGCAGGTAGCGGTCCTTGATCTTCCGGTTGCAGCCAGCACAGCCCTTTGGCTTGGAGTCTGGCTGGACGGAGAGCATTTGTATGCCTGCAGGAAGGACACCAGAGTACGACTGTTGAGCAGCAATCCTGCAGCCTGCGTAATAAAGGAAACGAGCTAACCTATAAACCACAACACAACGCGCGGACACGTCACTAAAACAACATTACCAATAACCTGCATAATAATTTGTCGCCCGTAATGTACAAGCCCATACACGGACACAGTTCTCTCTCTATCTCTCTCTCCCACACACACACACACACACACACACACACACACACACACACACACACGCACACACTTCCACCTCTCTCCTGTGTACTCCCCCTCACCTTTCCCTGGGGACAGCCCTGAAAGCCAGCAGTGTGTGCCCCTTGCAGTGTATAAAACAGCTTTGCTAACAATCACAGGTTAACAACGTGAGCTCACAATTAGCATTTTCTATCCACGCCGAGAGGACCAGCCCTGTGCTTTGTCTCCTCCTATGTGAGCGCTCAATACAAAAAGTTATCCATTTAAAAGGGTCATTGTTTGGGTTTCACTGCAACATTCATCAAATAAACTTTTTTTGCATTATTACAAGTATCCCAATTTGACAACTTTAAAAGGGAAATGTTTCTAGAAAATGTTTTTAAAAGTGAATATTTAAGTGAAAAGTATAAGAACTCTAACAATTTCTTATTTGAGAGCTATTTGGTCATTAGACCAAATAAGATGTTGTTAAAATATTAGAATACATGTTGTTAATTTGCCATACATTCAAAGCAAAATTACTTTAATATTCAAAGCTGATTTATAGAACATATGAAGATGTAAAATACTTCTTTTTTTAAACTAAAATGCATTGCAAACACAGCTAGATAAATTGTTGTTTAGTTGTTTTTTATTAACATTTGACTGCAAGCCAGTAAAAGTAATCAATAATTCTAGTTAAATTAACACTCTTCCGAAACGTTACAGGTTATTTTTCCTTCTGGCGTGCATTGGCGTTAGTAATGTTAATGGCCTCAACCGGTCTACGTTTAATTTAGATGCATTTGAGTTCAATATTACTGGTAGGTTTAATACGATCAACTACTTCGAAGTCTTAACTGGCAGAGCGATAGAAAGCTTCAATACATGAATCTAAAGCAGCTACACTGGCGATGTAACAACCTATGTCACCGACCTTAATTTTGCTCATTGACCTGCGTCTTCAGTGTCAATTGCTCAACAGCTATGACATTTGTTTAAAGACTCGTTAATATATTCATGTACATTCATAATATAATATATGTCACATGATCTCTCCGTTAATGGCAATGAATAGTACTTGACTGTTAAACACTTAATCCGAGAAGGTGAAGACATTCACACGGGTCGGAGTTAAAAAAATAAATATATTAGGCACAAAGAGATGTAAATGATAACCGCCCATCTAGGTGTAAAACTAAACCTACAGAGCAGAAAAAAGGCAATATACGTTGGAAGTGGACAATGTTTCATTGTGATAATTTCACCCCCAAAAAATAGAATAAATAAAGAGCAGACACCATTTCTATGGTCCGGTGCGATGGTTCGGATTTCAATACAAATATAACTTTTCTCGGATCGCCGTCAACTATTTTTTTAATCAGTGAGGCACTACAATTAAAACCTCGTTACTATGCGGTCCGCCCGTTCAGGTTTTAATCATAATAACAACACATACATTTAAAAACCCTATATTACATTGTTAAAAAATGTAATCTCTCATCCACGGGTAGGCAATTGTTTTGGCCAAATGCACTCACGTATTTAATTAAGGGAACAATGTATTTTAAGAATTAGATGGGATTGCATAATTAACATGCTTTTCAAAGAAATACACAGCGATGGCACATGCGGGTTTTCAAAGCCTATATTACCGGTAATTGAAGACGTTTCGAGCAGCAGGGACAAATCTAATTTAAGGTGAGTTTTAATCGAAATGATTTGATATGAAGCACAATCGCTTCCAACATAAAACCCACGACTTGATTTAATCTAGGGTTACATCTAGACCACAGCGGAGTTAAATAGGAAATTCCCAGATTCGCAATAGAAATACAGTTTATCGCGACAGCTCAATTTATCAGAACTGAATTATGCGACGCGAGCCACAGCTAAGAAAGTCAGCCACCCACCGGGTATGAATTTAGCCACTTCAGTTTCCCGATTGACGGCGGGGAAGAAAAAAGTATAAAATGAGCCGCGCGGATTCAACGTTACTACATTGCTTTCTTGACGATTTTACACTATTTCCGTTTATACAAACACGCAAGGCAGTACGTTTCTAATTAAACAAAGTGTCCTGTCCGCCACGGTCCTGTCCGGGACGGAAATGACAGGTGTACGGCACAAGAAGTGGGCTAAAGAACGAATGTGATTTCCCCTTCTCTCCACAAAAACTAACGGTTTTAAAGACATTTCTGCACTCCACTCAGTTTAATTACAGTTGCCATGGTAGCGAAGTGCAGGTGTTTAACAAAGGCCAACTCGAAATTTAGAACAGCGGAGCTGAACAGACAAAATAATCGTTATAATACATAGGCTATATATAAAAAACGTTTCGAGGTAACGTGATCATTCCGTAGTAATAAACACTTTAGACACTTTAAATGGGTGAACCTTTTTTGTAACCAACCAGAATATTTTGCGAAGCCCAAATGTACTAAAAACTACACATTTAACGTCAGACAAACATTGTGCAGACAGATTACATGGCGTCCAAGTTGTATCAATATACCTTTATATGGGCCTATATACAGCACGGATACAAGTTTAGTTGGACAGATCATTAAAACGTATTTTAAAAGCATATCTTACCAAAACTTCTCTCCCCTGTCTGCATTTGTTGGCTGCACTCGTAACACCAAAAAACTACCAAGGGAACCAAAAACACTGTCCCCGTTTCCTTAGGTCAAATGAGCAGCTGTATGCACGCACACAGAGGGTGGCTCGCTATTGTTCAAAGTAGCAGTCCGCCACGCTTTAAAAGAAGAAACATACTTCGCTGAACGAGGTGGGGGAGGAGTGGCGTTTCGCTATATGACTAGGCACCAGACTTAGGCAACGGCTGCTCGAAAAACTGTTCGAATAAGAAACCCCCTCTGCAGCGTGAGTGATTCTGAGGAAATGACAGCCGACGACAAAGGCACGTTTACCCCTTCACAGCGCAGTAATCTTATAATCCTCTCAAACTCAGCGCTTGCATACAGCATTCAGGCAATTGAGAATGCGTAACGCTGAAATGGTATCCACGGAGCACGTTCATATATTCATGTAATATCTTTCACTGTAATCCCACCATGTGCAGAAAATACCTTAAGAGTCGCAATTGATGTAGGCAAATTACGAGACGCTGTTAGCTGTCCCCGTGAACTACCTCCACGATTGCACGAATCTCAAGCACCTAATAACCGGAGCTTCCTAAGCAATTACAATTGCCTCAAAATACAACCACAACGATTGTGAGGATAATTATGATACGTTAAATGCGCTTTGTTAACTTTTTATTAACAATTAACAATTTAAGTTAAACCAGGAGATAATACATTGTAGTTCAGGTAAACAACGTTTGGAACAAAATTACATATTTTACTAGAAAAGGGGGAAAAAATGCTCAAACTGTCTACATTTTCGACAATATCACACTTCAAGCCTCCGTTCGAAACCGTTCCATGAATTCGGAATTAAAATAACGGATTTAAATTAAAACTACGTGTATGTTGTTGAGTTTACTAGTATAATATTATCAAAAAGCTTGACAATGATAATGTAATAGCAATGACAACATTATCATAAACTACTTAAAATAATATAAGCTACTGTTACGATTACTATACATCGTTGTACAATAAAGTCATAAAGTATCATTAACAATTCGTTCTATTTTAATATGAGCCAAGTACTCCACGCTATAACAAAGTGAGCATAATATTTGAAGAAGTAATAAATCCATAACCTGGACGTTACTTACCTTCTTTTCCAAGTTACGGACAGGGTTCAAGTAAAACAGCCTAAACTATATCTCCTATCTCCTCAGAGCGAAAGTTCATAGAACGGGTATGGTCCGAGACGAGTGTTTAAGTAAAAAAATAACGATGATGTCCGCATGGATACCCGAGAGGTGGTTCTGAAACCAAGCTACAGGTGTGCGCGTTACATTCGTCTTTGAGATGTTTCTGGGTTTTCTTGTGTTCAGAACGATTCACACGCCAGTGACTGAGAACGGGAACAGTGAACACTAGCTTTATTATCTACAAGTCCAGTCCCCCAACAGTGAGATATAACACGGCAGAGAAAAGGTCATTCAGTTATTACTGAAAGCTCGAGGAAGGCAAAACCGGGCGTGGGGGGGGGGGGGGGGGGGGGGGGGGGGGGGGGGGGGGGGGGGGGGGGGGCGGGGGGG
>JAOYSI010072668.1:0-21138 GCA_025775065.1 Hiodon alosoides | reverse complement strand
CAGTATACCCATACGGAGAAAGCACAGGACCAGTCATACCGTATACCCATACGGAGAAAGCACAGGACCAGTCATACCGTATACCCATACGGAGAAAGCACAGGACCAGTCATACAGTAGACGCATAAAATACCTATTGAGGGAATGTCCGGACAGAAATCATATAGTATAGAAATTGAATCAATCCTGAACCGTGGAGAAGAGCGCATTATTTAAGCTGCTCATAAAATATTACTTCTGATCTATGGCTGAAATGCACCAATCAATATGCCTTTCCCCAGACTCCATTACAGGCATGAGCTGAACAGAGCAACCAGTTCAATGTGTTTGCCGCAAGGCATGGAAAACTATCTTCCACTTCGGTTAGGCAAAAAATTACCAGTTGTCTGGACTATGGCTATAATATCCATTTTATGTATTCATTTGATTCAATATAGGATATGTAAGAGATTTCAGGGGTCACAATGCATTAAAAACACATTTGGTGCCATGTACATATTTATATATAAATTTAATCTCAGTCCATGTAAATTACATATATTCATAAGGGAACAGTCTGATGAAGCAGGGATCAAAAAATGGCTTTACCTGCAGGTAATTTGGCAGTGGAAAATTGCTGGCAAGGAAAGTAACAAAATATAAGTATCTCATGGATATCCTTTCTTCCTGGTGTTGAAGATATAGGTCCACTTAATTAACCTGGGGGCGTGGAAACTATTGAAGATCATGTTTTGTGGGTCCGAGGCAGAAACATCATTCAAACATGCGTATTGTATTGAGTCTTAATTTTATTTTTATTTTTTTTAAGTGAAAGAGAAAAATGAAGTTAGGATTGTGTGAGAAGGGGAGATACAGAAATGAAAAAAAAATATCTTCCGTACCAGTTTCTACTTTTCCCACGAGGAGGGGTGAGAAGACAATCCACTGAGCCCAGTGTGGCTCAATAAGTTAGGACGCTGGTGCTCGTCTCTCAACTAACTTTGTGTCTGGTTATGAAAGGCACTGCTCATCTAACCGCCTGGTCACACACATCTTGTTGTCGTCAGAAGATCTCATAAACACATGACCAAATAGCAGGTGAAAAGTTTTTTTTGGCAGTACTCAATTGAAAAATCGAACCAACGACTGGTCTTGTAGGTGAACAGACTCTCCCACCCTGTATGACTTTGGAACCCATTACCAAAATCGGATCTATGATTAACAAACACTACTAAACTTTTGGCAAATGTGACTGAGCCATTTGTCCAAAGCACTGAACTGCATCCAAAGGCCATATCAGAACATATCAGAACTGACGCGTAATGGCTTGACTCTCAGAACAGTCAAGTCAATACCTCTTGGGATGGTATAAAACCAGACAAAATCTGACTGTGAGAAAATACGTGGATTGGATAGTGCCATGGGGGGGAGGGGGCATGGGGACTGTTGTTTTAATTAAATTAGTTAGAAAATTAAGCTGTCTTCATGATTACTAGGGGTGAATGTCTGCCTCTTGTGAGATTGGTATCGGGGGTGAGGGGCGTTCTTGACAAAGGGGGTCCCTAAATGAAAAATACAGTTTACCACTAATTATATGTGTCAGGGGGCACATATAATTTTGCAATTATTTTCAGGGGCAAACATAAAATAAATTGCTCCACATGTTCCCCGCCCACATCGGTCATGTCACGTTACCCAGAGCAACGTGCACAGTGAGCAGAAACGACAACACGGGGAGGTGCCAAAATATGACAGCAAGGTACACCTGACAGATCAGCCTAGCAGTCACGCGAAGACCGAGAACAATCACGTGACATGTGTCAAGTATTCACACTCTTTCAGACTAATTTGCACAATTAAATACTCCTTGCGAGGATACAGTTGGCAGGTACGTAGTGTGCGATCAAATGTAGAATTAGTTTTTTGACACGCACTCCATTTCTTTTAGGCCAGGCTGACCTCTCACCCATACAGCACGGTCTGACAAGTCCTTCCCTTTTTCCATTCCATGACTGACTACATAAAGTGGGAATGATTACAGGCCATCACTCCTGATGGGGTCACAGTGTGCCTGGTGAGGTCTTGTAAATACAGGCTTTACTTGGCAATCTGTTCCTCAGAACTTATTCCACCTTCTCCCTTCACCGCACTCGCCCCCCCCCCCCCTCCCCACCTGACCACCACCAAAAAATTATGAACTGTGGGGGGGGTCTAGTTCAAATCTAGATTTGTTGAATGAGGTCTCCCAATCTCTCGCTTTACCCGCCACCTTTCTCCATGCTCCATGCCCCATACAGTATAAATAAATAGAGCCAACACACTGGCATTTCTGACAAAAGTACGGGTCTACTTTAGTAAAAAATGGTTTTGCAGGTCTGTGCAGTTATTAAGCTGCGCGTTGTGTCAGGTCGGCTGTATAATAAAAAAAAGCGCTGCATATAAACTTGGCCCCTTTCAGCACCATGGAGAGCGGAGCTCTTGGACGTATTGTATGATGGTTCAGCACGACGGAAAGCAGGGCCCCGTGCCTAACTGCACACACCGGGCTCCAATAAAGAATTCAACCACACGCATAAAAGGCATCTGCCTCATTTGGAGGAGAGGAGTGAGATGGAACAGAAGCTGGGATTTTGCACAGCTAACCCTATCCCCTCTCCCTGCTTCTTTATTCAGAAAGGACAGAGGAGCTGGACACAGCCAGCCCTTCCTAAATCCTGCATACTCGTCTGGCTCCATCCTGGTGCCGTTGCCTTCCCTAAACCCCAGAAAGCCGAAACATTTAATTTCATTCTTGATTTTCATTTTTCACTCCCTGTGTAGAGAAGGGAGCATTAACCACTGTCCGACTAATAATTTATCTCTCCTCATTTGGGGTGCTGGCTGCAATGAACTTCCTAGGCTGGTTCCACTATACTGAAGACTCTGAGTGGAGTTTGTCCTATTTTAATCCCTGTGGGTACTGTGACCACTGGCACAGCGTGACATGAGCTACGCCCAATTTTTTCTGTTGCGTCGCTGCCTTCGTCAGAGGGGAGGCGTTGTGCCATGGACACCTCCGCGCTCGAGTCATGGCCTGCTCAGCCTCCCCTCCCAGGGGGATCACTGAAGCTGCCTGTCTCGTTGCCCTCATCGCCATGGACGTTGCCAAAGCCTACCAAATACCACAGCGCCACATCCTCCAGACCTGAGAACACCCAGATGGATAAGATGGACAGCCAAGCTAGGGGCGGGGCACGCCCAAAGTTTGGACCTCATTGCTGTCCTAAGCGTGGTTGCACTGACTACAATCTGGCTGATGGGGAGAGGTTAGACTGAAAATGTTTCAAAAGCTGCGTTATTTTAGTTTTTCCCTTTAACTGATGAGGTCTGGTGCATTACTGCCGTAGACTCAAAGCCCTCAGTTTGAATGTTTAGCAGTTTTAGAATCTTATGGATTCAAATTAATCATAGTTTATCACCTTTTTATCTAATTTTAGATACCACATTGCTGTGCTTTGATTTTGTGTTTTTGTGTTTCAAATCTCTCAAAATTAAATGTGGACATAGTTTAGGATGCAAACACAGATTTTATACTACTTAGAGGTCTAGTCTACTACTAAGGGTCTGAAGCCTGATTATTTTTGCAATGACATCACGTTGTTATCTCTGCCCTTGTTTGCGTGTGCCAGCAAACACACTTCTTGATAACCTTGACAAAATAGTAGGTAATAAAAAAACCTTAAAATTATTCCACCCCCCCTCCTGAGCATACTTCCTCCAGCTATCACTGTCTTGCTCCCATCTTTTCCTCTTGATCACTGAGGCGGATGACAATCTCCTGAATCAAGTCCCCCAGCCCCGTGTCACAAGAGCCCGAGCTAGTGTAGGTGCCCTGCTGGTCCACAATGTGACTAGAACCGTTGAGTGAGAGTCCTCTGGGGGGGACTAAGCGGGACCCCTGACTGGATCCATATCCTCTGTCTCTTAATTAAACATGTTTTTTTTTGTATAGGTGTTGATAATCGTATAATAAAATACATATATATAAAGTGAACACTTAAATATTTACACTTCGACATGTAAAGAAAGCTTATGGCTTTGTGAAAGCCCTCAAGATTTATGTAGCATTTAAAGGTTTATGCCAAAATAATACATCCAGGAAGGCTAGTGTGATGAAGCCTCCAGGATTTAAGCCCAGGCAACTCAGTATTATTGCACTTAAATGGCATAAACCTCACATGGCATTAATGAACCCGTAGTGATTAAAGAGCTGGACATGTGACCAGAAGGTGACAGGTTGGGACACAAAGAGGGACCCTTGGGTTGAGATCAACAAATGGGTACAACTAGGAGATATAAGATTAAAAGAGATATGAAAGCCAAGCACCAAGAACATTGATGTTACGTGTAAGATGAGAAAAAGGAAAAATGCTAAAGTCTGTTGATTAGAAAAAAGTATATTTTATCTGAGGTTTTTTCTTCCCCTTCGGTGCTTAATCAAAGTGTTCCGCTAATGCTTTCTAATCAGCTGATTGCTTGCCAGAGGCAGATTATAAATACACACCTGTAAAGGTCTAGTAAAAAGCGAAGGGAGAGGGGACAGCGGTGGCCTATACATGGGCTCTGATTCAATTGGCTCTGCTGTTTTTTAACAGAAAGACTTTGCTGCTTGGACCCCTGGAGTTACAGCTTTACCATCTTTTGCTGGTTCCATTCAGTGTTTTATTGACTGCAACATTTTTCCTTTTGTGGGACACTTGCATCTGCTAATGCTCTGCGGGTTGTCCTGCAAAACAGCATCTGCTAATGGTCTTCAGGTTGCCCTGCCTATGAGCATCTGCTAATGGTCTTCAGGTTGCCCTGCATATGAGCTTCCGCTAATGGTCTTCAGGTTGCCCTGCATATGAGCTTCCGCTAATGGTCTTTAGGTTGCCCTGCATATGAGCTTCTGCTAACCCTCTGCAAGTTGCCCTGCATATGAGCTTCTGCTAACCCTCTGCAGGTTGCCCTGCATAACAGCGTGTGTTAACGATCTGCAGGTTGGCCCACATAAAAGAAACCTTTTTGTAAGTTCTGCATTTTCAATTGAATATATAATTTGGAGAGACATGCTTGAGGTTTTGGCAAGTTCATATATTCACGTATATTTTCTATGAACTGTTTAAAAAGCACACTGTATGATGATTCCCTGTTCTACGTATTAATTTTGCATCGTCTTCGCTCATGTTAACATGGATGCCCTCTTTACAGTAATAACAACACACAATAAACCATGTCGTTGCGCTAATCTTCATCAACAGCACGCCGGGGCCATGTGAGCATAGAAGCAACAGATTTGGAATTCAAAGTGCTAATCCCAGTCTGACATCTTTATTGTAACGAGAGGTTTTGATGAGTTGTCAGCCTGACAGAGGAGAATATTGCCGCTGGGGCTCATGTATACAAACACGCTCTATCCCTTGATCTCATTTATATTGCTCTGTGTGAGTCCAACAGGGCTCACTTCAGCGCCCTTCATTGTGCAAGTGGGTTGGAAAGATTTGTCTTCACATTCAAGCCAAAACCCACTCCTCAAATTGTGTTATTCATTTATTTCAGTTTTCAGAGCACAAGAAGCATCAAGACCAGAGGCCATCCTACGACAAACCTAAACCGAGAAGTCCTATTCACATTGAATCTGTCTCATTGATTTGTAATTGTCATGCATCTGCAATCACGCATTTATTGTTTCGTTATATGGTTTCAATATTTCCTCTGAAAGTTGCTTGATTGGGATCAAAAGTCACACAATAACTATTTCACGCTAACGGTAAGCACCATCTTGGGATGAGAGAAACATTCGCAGTCAAAGGGCTTGACTAGTCGTAGGAAAGGTGTTTAAATTTTTGCCCATAGGTCTAGCTGATGCTCAAAACAATATCTGTGAGAGGCTGGGCAGACCAATCTACTTCCATACAAGGAGGCAGTCAGTGCTGTATACATGTGAATTGTGATTCACAAGTAATATGATTTCCCTAATTCCGTCCTCATAGCCCCTCTTAAAATGAGAGCCCAAGGAATTTCCTGAGCCCATCCGCTTCTTCCCAGAAATAAATCTGCTCAATTTGCATATTGAGATCAGCAAAGCTAATTTTATAATAGTTTTATCTTTATGCCGAGGTGCACTATTCATTAGGTGTGTGTTTATGTATATGTTTGTGTTTTTGTGTGTGCATGTGTGTATGTTTGTGTTGTGTGAGTGTGTTGGTGCATGTGTGTATGCGTATGTTTGTGTATTTGCATATACGTGCGTGCGCTCGTGTAAGTGCACCTAAGCATAAAGACAAATCATTTTCACTGGCCCTAATCTAATACACTGTCACCGGAATTAATGGCCCTCCTGATAAGGAATATGTAGAACTGCGCTGTCAGGTAGATGAATAGGCCTGAGAGAAATTGAAATGAAACACGTGGAGCTTTCGTAGTCGATGGCAGGCTAGAGAAAGACCAAGGCTTGTTGCAGATTCTGTGAATCTCTTCTGCACGTGGGCAAAACCTGAGAGGGAGAGGGGACCATAGAGAAAGAGTGGTACAGATGTACAGGGGTTGAGCTTGTAAAGGTGGTAGAGCACAAAGGGAAGAGCCAATGTTTCAGATAAAATCTGTGCCTCTGTTATTGATCATGTCAATCACTGTCTTCCAGTGAGAGAGGCTGGGCAGTGGGTCCAGGCCAATCTGAAGAGATCAACTGTGGCATCAATAGTTCAGGAATGAGAACCGGTACGAGACTGTGGTAAACCTGAATTTCAGTGCTACTGTATACAGTATGTAATTCAATTGTTCCATCAAAGTTCTTTATGTAATCATCAACCGCTCTACAAAGTACTCTTTGAGAGGAAAATGAAGGAGATAAGATACCAGGGGGTACAGGTAAGTTCCTCACTCTCTTATCTGGAGTACAATGTTACATTGCATGTAATTTTACGATGTACTGTATGTACAGTCTTTACTTTACTATATTTTTGTCTTGGGGAACAATGGAGTTTGAAGCCAATGAAACTTCACATATCTTCATACATGTGGATGAAGAAGGTTTCAACCTGTCAAAAGTAAGGAGACGTAAAAGTAAAAGTATTAGTCAAAGAGCTACCCTGAATCTGCCAGGAGAAACAGGGGCCAACATAACCATGTTGGCCACAATGTTGGAACATAAAACAGAGTTTTTAATAACATTCCTGGATGCATTTTATCAGAGTATTGTGCCACGAGAGAAGACAGGACAGGTGAGGCCTGACGTGTCCTACTTTGTAATCGTGTGGGACAATGTTGCATTCCATCACTCATTTTTTACATTTAACATTTTAGTCATTTAGCAGATGCTCTTATCCAGAGCGACGTTTACATTGCCGTAGTTTTGGGGTTAACGCAAACCGATCTATAACAGATACTGAGCAAATATGCCCTATTTACGAGTACTGAAAGAAGGTGCAAAGATTGGAGCTACTAAGGAGATGACGTCAATGCAATGTATGTTACAATACACTCCTGTCACCTCACTGAACGTTTTTCCCACTCAAGTGTGTTGATGCTGTTTCTCCCCCCATACTTGCCATTTCTTAATCTCATTGAGGGATTCTTTTCTTCGTGGAGGTGGAAGCTAAATGACCACCGTCCACATACCCTTGCATTGTTTTAACCGAGATACTTTGTTTTTCATCATCAGTTTGATGTATTTTATTTTGTTCTCTGTGCAGCATTATTCAATTTGTAAAAAACAAAAACAAAAAAAAAGAAGCTTTTCGTAGCTGTTTTGTAAAGCATTTTGTTCTTGCTCTTCAGTGAGATTCTTTCTGCTTTGGTCTTCTTTGGTAAAACTCCTTTTAGAAAACAAGAATTCTTCAATTTTGTCTTCCATGTCTTCAGTGTTTTGGGTGTCTTAGTGAATTTTGCATATAAAATGCATAATTTGGGGGGATTGTGTTAACTGCTTTGCAAAAGTGACTTCTTTTTGGAGAAATGTGTTCAAGCAATCAAGAAAAACTGTAGCAAGGTGAACCGTGATTTTTGTAACCATGTGAGAGTGTGTGACAGTGTGAGAGAGTGTTATCCCTGGCTTTTGTAACCATGTAAGAGTGTGTGACAGTGTGAGAGAGTGTTATCCCTGGCTTCTGTAACCATGTGAAAGTGTGTGAGAGTTAGTGGAAGCGTGTGAGCCCTGGATTTGTAGCCATGTGAGAGTGTATGACAGTGTGAGAGAGTTTATGACAATGTATGAGAGTGTGTGAGAAAGTGTGAGAGAGTATGACGAATTTGTGAGAGTATGTCAGTGTGAGAGAGTATGACGAGTGTGTGAGAGTATGACAATGTGTGAGAGTGTGTGGGAGACTGTATGTCAGTGTGTGAGAGTGTGGGAGTGTGTGAGAGTTTATGAGCTCAGGCTTTTGTAACTGTGTGAGAGTGTGTGAGCCCTGGCTTTTGAAACCATATGAAAGTGTGTGAGAGTGTGTGAGCCCACTTGGAGGGGCACTCATAAAAGTGATATTCCGTTATACATTTGGACAGGCTTACTCAAAACACAATTTTCTGACAACTATAACATTTATATTTTCCAACACTCTTTTTAAAAAATTAACTCAAAAACTACAAAATAACATAGTAAAAATATGATTTCAAGTCTACATTCTTTTCATGATATACACTATAAGGACAGAAGTATTGGGCCACACCTCTTAATCATTGAATTCAGGTGTTTCATTCAGTCCCATTGCCACAGGTGTATAAAATCAAGCACTTAGCCATGCAGTCTGCCTTTACAAACATTTGTGAAAGAATGGGTCATTCTAAAGAGCTCACTGAATTCGAGCGTGATACTGTTATAGGATGCCACTGTTGCAACAAGTCAGTTCGTGAAATTTCTTCTGTCCTAGATATTCCACGATCAACTGTAAGTGGTATTACTGCAAAGTGGAAGTGTTTAGGAACCACAGCAACTGAGCCATGAAGTGGCAGACCACGTAAAGTTACTGAGCGGGGGTCGCCAAGTGCTGAGGCGCATAGTGCGTAAAAGTCGCCAATGCTCTGCTGACTCAATAACTGCAAAGTTCCAAACCTCCTCTGGGATTAACATCAGCACAAAAACGGTGCACCGGGAGCTTCATGGCATGGGTTTCCATGGTCGAGCAGTTGTATGCAAGCCTTACATCACCAAGCACAATGCTAAGCTTCCGATGGAGTGGTGTAAAGCACGCTGCCACTGGACTCTGGAGCGGTGGAAACGTGTTCTGTAGAGTGACTAATCACTCTTCTCTATCTGGCAGTCTGATGGACGAGTCTGGGTTTGGCAAATGCCAGGAGAACATTTCCTGCCTGACTGCAGGCGGAGGAGGGATAATGTAATGGGGTTGTTTTTCTGGGGTTTGCCTTGGCCCATTAGTTCCACTGAAGGTAAATGTTAATGCCTCAGCTTACCAAGATATTTTAGAAAATTCTTTGCTACCAACTTTCTGGAAACAGTTTGGGGAAAGCCGTTTTCTGTTCCAGCGTGACTGTGCCCCAGTGTACAAAGCAAGGTCCATAAAGGCATGGTTGGATGAGTTTGGTTTGACTGGCCTGCGTAGAGCCTGGACCTCAACCCTATTGAACACCTTTGGGATGAACTAGAATGGAGATTGCGAGCCATATATATATATATATATATATATATATATAGCAAAACTAGAGGGGACTGTGTGTCCCTCTCCTTGACCAGACTGACCCGCCTGACATTCCGTGCTTGACTGCCAACAGCACTCAGCTGAGGTATTGGTACAGATGGAGGCAATGGCAAATCCGCTCTAGAATAAAAGGCTGCTGGATTCTCTAGCCAGCCCTGTAGTAGTTTCCGTTTGGTAGTAGTTTGGTGCTTGTTGGAGTCTAACTAGGGCAGTGTCAGAAAGATAGTGAGTAAAAAAAAAAAAATATTGACCAGTTTTTGTAGGAGAACCTGATTGTGCTTTGACCCTGTTTTGTACAAGAACTTGTTTTAGCTACCGACCATTTTGCACCGCTTTCTGGCCTTGGTTTTCTCTTGTCCCTTTGGTACCTCTGCCCAGTAATTAAAGGAACAGTGCTTCTTTTTAATACTGTCTCATATTGGTGGTTTTTGCGAATCTGCGCATAACACGCCATAACACGGGTTATTCCAGTACATTATTTTTTGCCCGTGCAGCATTTCTAACAAGTTTACCTGGTTTCACAAAGTAAAAAAATCAAAATTATCCAGCTGCGCAGATTGCCCAAATCCAACAGCTCAGGGCCAGCTATTGAACAGGTAACAGTCATTTTCCTCTTTGTTATTGCTTTTCTTTTTATTATCTTTTTTTGGTATCAGTGAACACATGCTCAGCATGCTTAATCAATGTCACGGAAACATTTTTAGAACTCTAGGTGTGACCCGAGATGCACAGATGTCAACCCAGATAGTGGGACCTGTTATCTTTTTAGCAGGCAATTACAGCAGCTTTATTCAATAGGAAATAACTACAGATTTTTAAATTAGCACATAAACATAGTTGATGTCAGGTAAATTGGGACATCTGATTGAGTGGGACATGGTATTGATCCACAAGCTGCTGAGGACTGGCTAGCTTGTGGGAAATGTAAGGCATTTTTCCATTAATCCCGTCCTTGGATGGTGGGAGGAAACCGGAGGACCCACAGGAAACCGGAGGACCCACAGGAAACCCACGCGGACACAGGGAGAACTTTGAAACTCCACACAGACCGGAACCCCAAGCTGGGACTCGAACCCGGGACCTCTGGCGCTAACCACAGCACCACCGTGCCTCCCCTAAAAAAAAAGACATTAATTTTTTTTTTTTTTACAAAAATGTAACAAAAACATCTCATGCCTATTTGAAAATCCTTGGCATCCTGAAAGGATTCCACCGCATAAAATAAAATTATAGGGTTATTTCTTCTTCTTAAAATTTTTATTGTATTAATGAATGCTTGTGTAATTAGAATTGAACTAATACAGCCTACCTAGAGAGAGAGCAATTATTGTATGTACTTGTTTCTGTTTGTTTCTGACTTAAACGACTTAAAAACACGTTAACACAGTAAAGTATTTGTTTCAGTGGAAGATTTGGTGTTTCACACAAAGCCTAAACAAATTGTCATATTTTGATTTACAAGTTGTTTGCTTTTGTTAAATAAAAGGAAAAAAATACATTTCCTTTTTTCTTGATCACAGAGCTATTGTAAGTGTAAAAAACCAAACTCCACTTGATTTGAGGGAAATTATTTTTTTCTTTTATATATATACAATAAGTGTCCCACTTTACCTGAAATCACCTTATTTGTTATATTGCTTAGCTGAAGGACATTGACGGTCATCAATCCTATCGTTAGGAAAGCACGGGGTGGAGAGGGTCCCTCTGGGCGATAGGAATTTGTTTTTGTTCTTTCCTGCTGGGGGAGTTTTTTTGCGTCTCCTCGAAAGTTTCTTTTAATGACTTTTTACTCTTGAACACACTGTCTGTAAATGTTAATAGGTGTCCTTGTTTTCCGCCTCTGGCATGGATAATTCTGAACATTTTTGCCACTATTAAAGTAAATGTCAGTCCTCATCATCCATCTTTATGGAGCCACCCAATGTCCCTACAAGTGCCTTGGCCCCCACTGTCGACTCCGCCCCTTTAAGTAGGGTTATCAAAACGATTATAAGAAACGACTTGCAAAAATCATGGGACACCATTATCTCGGAATTAAAGGGGTTTGAGAGAATAATAACATTCTCTTTCGATTATTAATCAAGGTTGTAAAGGGTACAAAGCTGCCAGATTCCACTAAATGTCATCGTCAATCCTGCCCGAACTAGTTCCGTGGAAATATGTGCAGAAAGACAGTGAGTCCATGGGCTTTCAGTGAAAACACTAACTTTGCCAGATAATTAAATAAGTTCTAATTAGATCCAACGCATGTTTACTGCACCAAGGAAAGCCTGTTTGCCCCTTGCTATACACCCCCCCCCCAACTCCCGGCATAGAAAACCACTGTCCCCGTCCCTCTACTAAATCCCCCCTCCCAAATCCCTCACACAACTGGCCAGACCGCCGCTTTCCGATAACTTCAATTTCACAGTTCACCCGCGCATAGACACCAATACACTGATTGGGGAAAAACCCCAGCCAGGGCTTTTGTTTTAGGGTCAGTGGACACTGCACAGAGCTAGCAGCTTTGTCAGCGGCGGAGTTGAAGACCTCAGGTATTGCATTTTGAATGCGGATTCGATGGTCCCAGCGGTGGTCAGCAGTGACGAAGAAGCAAGAGGGAGCTTTCAGAAGCAAAAAGGCCTTGCTATTTAAAGCCTTGATCGAAAATGGACCAAGGTCATCATTTCTTGCACTCCCCTGAACCTCTCTTTTGTAGAGAGGGTACTAGAAATAACATGTATAAATGAATGCATTTAAATAGAGATTTCCATTGAATTCCTGCGCACAGGCCTGAATCAAGTACAGAAATCACCCTGACTGGTGAATGGCTTGCCCCTGTTCAATCGAAGCTGCCGTCTTTATTTGCCGAGGATGTGCCAAGAGAGAAATAGCTTTATTGGGAACAGCAACAGCGGGAATTTTAAAAAGCATAAATTTAATCTACAATTCATTCCTTATTTATTTTCAATAACAAAGACTGGAGGTGGGTGGGGCGGGGGGAATGCATTTAAAAAAAACTTTTCTTTCTTCATGTCAGGATTTCATGCATAGCCAATGAGCGTTCCAATATTGTTGGAACAAGGCAGTTTTCCTTTGTTTATTTATTTGTTTATTTATCTCTTTTCCCCCTGAATCAGTCATACATTTATGAGTACACTAAGCTGAACGAGGGAGGTGTGTGTTGTGTGAAGCCAAGCATTTAGTCCAGTAGCCCCTGTAGAGGAAAGTGGTTGAGGTGTAGCCCAGAAGGGTGTGGTAGGTGTTCAGGGAAGAGGCACGCCCATCCAGTCTCCTGCGGGATGTGTGCTGATGTCAAAATTACAGCAAAACCAATGGTCTGATTCTTCCAGTACGACTAGAGCCTTTTCTGTTTTTCAGAGAAATAATTTCACTACTTGACCACCGGGAGAGTTCTGTCCAGAATTGAAAAGACACAGGTTCCAACTCATACATTAGAATAGAGTTGCACCTCTTGGCTCACTCACATCCCTTTAACTCTAAAACTAAAAATGTTCTGTGCACATAGACCTTAGACCATAAGGATCTTAGTTTTGCATCATTTTAACCATATAACTGAAATTTTCTATCTCTGTACACATGGATCTTGGAACACATCTCAGGGTTAAAGTAGTGTGGCATATCAGTTACGCACTTGCCAGAAGATTATCAATTCAAATCCAAGAATGCTTTCTTATCCTTGAGCAATATTCGAGCTATGAACCAAACAAAAACCCCCCATAATTTTCCAAATTCAGCAAATTAATACTTTTGGGTAAAATCCACTCAAAAATTATAGTTCAAAAGATGTGTGCCGTCCTACAAAAAGACCCCACAGGGTATTATAACGAATCATTTGCGGTGAACCAATGTTTAGCGTTCGGATATTGACAGAAATGTTACTGTGCTTATAAAGCCCATGTCTACAAGAAAGAAGGCCGGAAGGAAACAGACAAAAGCCTGCACCAAAGTCAAAGCGGGCCGCGATGCAGAAGACAGAAAAGATTTTAAAGTTCTCTACTGGGACTTTAATCCCTTTTCACAGAAAATGAGACCTCCACATGCCAGCATGAGAGACGTATATCTCCAGCGACCAGATGTATGCCCGTCAGTGCAGAGGACGGAATTTTCAATATTCACTAATGACGGGCTGATACAGACTTCAAATAAAACAAAGAAAGCCATTGTCTTGCAGAAGAATTGTGACCCTGTCAGACTTCTTCAGCACCCTTAATTGAACAAGAGCCTCTCGTCACTCACGTCTAAAAGCGGCGTTACCGCACCTTACGCAACGGCGCAAAAAAACTGCTGCTGCTAATTGCCTCTCCAGGTTGACGTCGAGCAATTAACGGTGGATCATTAATGCAACGCGGCGTCATTTAAGAGTCTTACCATCGGTGGAATGCTGGAGACTTGGGTTTAAGCAATGGATTTAAAGAACAATGCTGACAGAACAATCTCTTATAATAAAACATAATCTCACTAAACTCCTGAAGTCTAACAATCTTTTTTTCTTCCACATGAGGGCTGCCATGATATCACTCGTCACAAGAAAAAGTTATTGTTTGTTTTTCTACTGCTGTGAAAATGACAAGTGAAACATAATTTTGATATTATGTATGTTCATAGTTGCTGACTGGCCAGCTTGGAGTAATGCTGAGGCAAACTCCGCATCCACACTCCATTCCTCAGCACTGTCAGTCAATCAATCAATCAGGGCGCAGGTCATTTGGGTGTTGAGTTTGGGCATTTCAGGTTGTCTGGGTGCCTTCAGCATCAGCCGTAATTACAGGGGCCGACTTGGTTTACAAAACGTTTTACTGATGCAATTCCTTTGTCATTGCTGCCCCGAGATGTTCAATGTCTTTAAATCAAGCCCTCCCCTCCACCCCCCACTCCCACCTCTCTCTGAAAACATGATGCATGGAGTCAAAAGATAACATCCTTTTCACAGCATGGCCAATTTGCTTTTGTTAAAAGGTGACTACAGGGTTGGAAGGAGATGTAGATAATTTAAAAGTAAAATTCACTCTCTTGAACCTCTGGTAAGCAAATCTTTTAAAGAACTAGAGGAAAGTGGTTGAGGTGTAGCCCAGAAGGGTGTGGTAGGTGTTCAGGGAAGAGGCACGCCCATCCAGTCTCCTGCGGGATGTGTGCTGATGTCAAAATTACAGCAAAACCAATGGTCTCAAGCAAATCTTTTAAAGAACTCTTACATGGAGTAGGAAAAACCAGCACACAGCACACAGAACCAAGCAATATCTGGTATGTACAATGTGTATCAGCTTCAGTGAAGAGGTTCCTTCAAAATGACCCAGTGGAACAAGCATTCACTCACATCATTAACAGCTGTTGCTGCAGTGCTGCAACAGGCCTCACAGACAAGCTTTCACTGGAAAGAGCGATAGACAGTGCAATAAAAACAAAAAAGAGGAGGTAAAAGGCAGATTAGGGGTGAGCGTGATTCTGTTTATGAGATACAAAAAGAATCGGTTGTGCAGTTTTTGGAGTTTGGCCGAATGCATAGAATGAAAATAAGCTCAGACCCCCACAATCCCCTTCAAAGGCAGCACGTTCAACAGCTATTTGAAAAACAAGAATATCGCCTCATGCAATAAACAGAATTTCTGCTTCAGACCAAGCTCAGTCTTGTGAGGTGCCTATGAGGACAGCATTAAGAGAAGAATACAAATTCACCCATTGGCAAGTCTCTGGCAGAACACATAAAACTGTAAACATAAAATCATTAAACAAACGCTGCACTGTCCAACTGCTCACAAAACAGCAAAGCTAAAGAAAATGAAAAACAAAACCCAACGAGTACAGCCTCTTTGGCTACCAAATTATTGTGGCTACTTTAAAAAGCAACTGATATCCTTCAATGGGCATTAACGACTGTACATTTCATGTAGTTTATCATGCTTAAAACGTGATGGATTGTGTAATTAAAAACCAGCAATGTAAACACATAGTACTGAAATATGGCAGATAATCAAAGAAGTGTCTTTCCTGTATGATGGAGCGTGGTTGCCTGGAGCACCTTCAACCTATCATGGAGTTTGGAACCAAAAGCAACCCTCTCTGGAAGTAAACGCTGACCGGCTTCAGGGGAGGACTACTGGAATGGTGAGTCAGAGCTACAGGCTAACCAAACTGGTATAATTATAGCAATTGAACTCTGAAGTGGAAGTTATACCGATTTAGTAGGGTAACAGCCCACTGTTTGCCAACGGGGGTTGTATTTGCTCAAGCACCCTGCAACCCTTCCGGTCGCTTGTCCAGCACCTTAATACTACACCACACAAACATCTAACCAACTCCCAGCACTATGGTTTACATTCATTCTTTTAGCTGGCCCTTTTATTCAGAATAGCTGACGCTACTGGTCCTGGATTTGTGAGCTCTGTAACGATGAGGGGCCTTCAATGAGCCAGGAATGTCACCTGCTTGACTATCTGCTGTGTCACAAAGAGCCTGTTTCTCACATTAATTTCTGCCAATATCCAGCGAAGACGCAGTGCTTTGAATCTCCCCTTTCATTCCTGCGAAACCGAACAGGAGGTTGACGGCGGGCTGATTCCACAATTTGAATCCTTTCATGATGCCGTGTGAAGACGTTAGACTCAGTGGGATAAGGGAGCTTACAGAAGAAGAAAATAATAAGTTAGGAGCCCTCCGGTGAGGACGTGGGATATATCACCCCCCCCACCCAAACAATAAGGATTGAGCTGGCATGGATGAGGTTAGCTCCCGGATTTGCGGGGCAATTTATCCCCTTTGAATCAGAGTCAAAAACTTGGAGTGGTCGTTGCTTTTTAACTTCCTTGTCATCGTAGAGATGAAACGCGGACAAACCCAAAGTGTCAAAGACAGCCTCTTTTGGCAACCCTCCCCCAACCCAAAACTCCACTGTCATTGTGCAAGGCTGGCAGAAGGCATCTGCATTTTAATTGAGTTTAGGATTCAGTCTTTGAAGAAGAGCTGCCGTGCAGATGATAAGCTACGGATGCCTTGTCGTGCCTAGAGATGCAGGACTGCTGCAGAGCGGTGTTCAGGCAACCCCTTCACAGCACCTGAGGGAAAGCCTCCCTGGTTTTCGCCCCTGATACGCCCAGATTGTGAATGGCTGGCCACCCGTTTAACAAAACTAGGGCTGAAGAGAGCTCTGGGGGACATGGTTGTCCCTATAAAGCCAGAGGGCAGACTTTGTCTCTGGTCAGGTGACAGTAAAACCAGGAAGACGAGGGATTTACACTCAGGAATAAAGAGGTGGAGACAGCTCATGCTACCTGGTGATTAGATATTGTGTTCGCCTCACGCAGAATTACTGGTAGCCATTTAATTGACCATGGTTTGGTGTCCTGACCATTTGTTATATAGAAATCTCTTGAATGGGTCTACCTCTATCTCATCCTCAGCTGGCAGCCCTCAGGATCAGGCAGTCTTATCGCAGTGGGGTTTCACTCCTTTATTGCAAGTACCCTCCTAGGAACAGCGGTTCGGAACATCCCCACCAACATCTTCCCACGCCAAATCCCTTTCTCCTGTGTGAGCGTGAAAACAACAGCTGCTGAGAAACTTTGTCCCTGCCACTGCCCCTCTACCACTGAGAAACCTTGCTCATGCCACTTACAGCTGCTGAGAAACCTACCTTCTGCCATTTGCAGCTGCTGAGAGACCACACTCCCTCCACCTCACTGCCGCTGAGAAACCTTGTACCTGCCACTTCTGTGGTGAAACCTTGCTTCTGACACTGCTTCACTGACCTGACCGGTGGCTCTCACCCCTCCTACCTGTACGCCAGCACAAAGACGTGAAATGAGAATCAATCCTGTGCTGTGGTGCGTACGGCCCATTGCCAGTGGGCGTTTTTGTTCGTCTTTTCTTTGCCCTTAAATCAAAGCGTCCATCTCGAGGGTGGAAGGGGACGGATGATGGACGGAATTGCCACGGCTCTCATGGCCCACTGACGAGTGGGGGCGGATGAGGCGCCCATTTGTCAATTCACCGGTGGCTGCCGTCCTACTTGACCTTTCGTAAAAAGGCCCATTATCCTCCCGTGACCTGTGTTCTGACCTGTCGATTTGAACCGCTTGTTTAAGCCCACCTTATTTCCTCATTCTGTTCTGTGTTGCCGAGCCACTCGTTTAACACCCCTGTCAAGTCCTTGTGGCCAACGCTATAGAAAAGGGCTATCACTCACCGCAGAGGTGACTTAAAAAGTATAAAAGTTAAAGCCAGCTCAAAGGAGAAATAAAAGAAAGGCAGGCTCTGATGAAGCAGAATAAGGAAAAGTAGAAGAAAGCCTTTGGGTGAATGTTGAAAGCGGTCATTTTTTTTCATTCGCCTTACCCCCAATCTCACGCAGGCGACTGTTATGAGGCATATTTTTAAAAATCAATTCGGAGTGGTGTGACATTTTGGTGGGCAGAGTACAGAAAAAAGAGGGGGGATTGATTTGGGCTGGGCCTTGGAATACGGGCTCTCTTGGTTTCTGGAGGAGTTACAATTTAGTCTGCGGGTTTGAGCAGATGGACAGGCAGCAATCAGGCTGCCGTGGTAATCAGTGCCGTCTGAGAGCCTGGCATGAATCAGTGAGAGAGAACTGCAAAAGCCTCAGGGGAAGGGTGGGGTCTCTGTCTGTGTAACTGAGGCGATAGTGAAATCCTCACATCCTCTTTGTCTCACATGCAGGCGCCGTTTGGCAGCCAGCCCTGATGCTACAGCTTGTTAAATTGCTCCCTCAGTCACCCTGTTTCCCGTCGTGTATTTTTTTTTCAGTGCAGGGCGCAAGCGAGGATGAAGTCATGGGTGTCAAGTTCTAAAATTCACACACAGATGAGTTTAGGAGGTACCCGGATTTGGGGAATGTCGCGAATGCTCAATGAATGAACATTGTCTCGTCTTTTTACCTCGTCTCCTTTCTGACAGCCAGAGTGGCCGTTGAGGCTGTGGATTTTTAGCTCACATGCCACTCCACTAAATGTGATTGAAAGGTGTTCATTGCAGGGACCCCCGTTGTCCACGAAGGACATTGCTGAAGGTGAGTTTAAATTACTTCCTGGGCATTCTCCCAAGCTCCCCCTGTCCCATGAAGACAATGGCTGACCCCTTTCTCCCATTGCCGACTGAGGTCATGGAGCCATGTTTCACCGTTACAAATTCAGCAGACCAAATCTATTTTAGTTGTTGTGATTAATATTTCTACTACTACTATTTCTACGAATACTATTACTAATAATAATAATAATAAGTCAAGAATAAGGGAAAACCAGTTAGTAAATTCTAGAAAATAATGGAAAGCCAACTGGGCCCGATCTGCGTGTCAGTCTTCCGTAAAGACTTAAGGAACTTGAAGGGAATGCTGCCTAAAAGCATTCGCTGGTGCAGATTGAGAGGAGAACCAATGGGAGACATCCAGGAGACCCACAGGGTGGGGTGGGATGTGGGGGTTTTTTAGCAACAGGCAAACACAGGGTCGGAACACCAAGCCACCAATTAGAGGCCCTAGAACCATTAACCTTCAGCATATCAGACAGGTGTCTGACAGGCTGGTGAGGCATCATTATTAAATAAAGGTCTTTCCTTCATTCTCCTCTGCACCCCTTCAAATCGAGACGGAAATTCTTCTGTGGCAGAAGACTTAAATATTTCTACCACGAAAGGCAGCACAAGCAAGGTAAGTGGGCATTCCTCCAGCCAATTTTAAACTGATGAACAGATTTCTATTAACAATGCAGCAACTGAAACTATTTTTTGTGATTTTTAAGTTAACAATATTGACCATATGTTTTTAAGAAAATGAATTAAAAATGAATATAATTGTAAGAGACAGGACTTGGTTGCTGCTTAAACACATTTTGTTGTTATTGATGGGCTATCTAATTAAAGTGGACACATTGCTAACACCATTGGCGCCTACTTTTATTTGTAAGTTTAAGGTAGACCTGGTGACACACCCACATGCAGGCCTGGATAGGCTGCAGCCCTGGAGAACACGCCCCCAGGATGTAAGAACTCGCCCTGTCTCTCGATAGATTGACACACTAGGAGTGTGGTTTTTCTTAATGAGACCACACTCAGGAATTTCCCATTAAAGACTTTAAATAGAGACAGCAGAGCTGTCCAAGGGAAGTTTTTTTTCTGTCTTTCCTTTGGCTGCTGAAAAGTCGGCAATTTTTGTGTGTTTTTTTTTTGTTTTTTTTTGAGAAGAGACTGAAAGGCCTGTGGATACATTGGGTTGTGTCTTTTTCAGTATTTCATTTTATTAGTGTTAGAATTTAGACTTATTTAAAAATCCCAAACTAATCAAAAACTAAATTAAGAGATGTATTCCAATTTATCTCCAAATACATTTGTTCCTTTGAACCTGAAACCCCTAAGGAACGTTTTTCTTCCAGTTGTAACAGAGACACCTGAGTTACTTTGGAAGATTATGCATGCATGCGTGTTAATCTCATTCTATTGTATAAGCATCGCTCATGCTTAATCCTGTTTGAGCGATTGTTAGTGTAATCTGCAATTGATAGTAAATATTCCTCTGCCATTAGACTTTTATCTTCAATTAGCTCTTGTTTATCTAGACATTTGGCATGGATGGCCTGCGTTAGTCCAAATATTTGTTGGTATAGGCTTCATGGTTCTTCACAGTATGAACTCTCTATAATTGACTTAGCTTTGTGGCTGGACGATATATTACTAGACTGCAGATGACATATATGTTGATAAAAATGCTTGTGTTTTTTTTTTTTCCGATGTCCATGTTTTCTGTGTTTGTGTGTGTATTTTGAGCAATTTTACGGACTTGGGCTTTAGTGAACAAAAACAAGGATTTATTTAAGTTTATTCATTTCATGCCTTTGACCACATAGCCGCACTCTGAAAATGTTGAGCATGACTGATCTGTTATAACCCCATTACAAGAACAATTGATTTTTAATACCTTCAAGAAATAGCCATCAGGATAACTGTCTGCCATGGATTCTGATTAATTAGTTGCATACAGAGACGCTCTGGCCATTGTCTTCAGACATCGGCTCTGGAGTTGCTGTCTTCCACACAGAAATGCTCTGTCCTCAGACATCTAATCTGCAGTCACTGTCTTCCACACAGAAATGCTCTGTCCTCAGACATCTAACCTTCACTCACTGTTGTCCACACGGAGACATTCTGACCAGTGTCCTCAGACATCTGCTCTGCACTTGCAGTCTTCCACAGGGTGGATACTGACATTTCCAATCTTCCAAAGTATCCGATGTTGGCCGGTCGAGTTCAGGCAGGGAGCAAGGAATTTCCAAGCTTCTGATGGCCATGTTCACAATCCCGGAAAACTTGCTGGCTTGGGGAACAGGGGTGTATGCAAGCCGCATACACAAACAAGGGAGGTGGTGGAATCAGGCTGTGAGAGGGAGACAAGACAATTTTTCAGAGAGAATCAGAGAGAGAGAGAGAGAGAGAGAGAGAGAGAGAGAGAGAGAGAGAGAGAGAGAGAGAGAGAGAGAGAGAGAGA
>JAOYSI010072667.1:0-14034 GCA_025775065.1 Hiodon alosoides | reverse complement strand
GTCTCACAAAGTAGCGATTCAGTCTCACAAAGTAGGGATTCAGTCTCACAAAGTAGCGATTCAGTCTCACAAAGTAGCGATTTTAATTCCATTCAGCAGTTTAGCAATCAAACTTTCTATTCTGTCCTCCCTTAAAAACCAAAGGAGGAGTAATGCACCAAAAACACTCTCCATCTTGCTGATTTTCTTCTCTATATTTGACATTGCTATTAGCACATATTATCCAGTCAATCAGTTTTACTCTCCAGAGGCTTCGGAACCATGAGCTCTTCAGCAGAACCAACAAAGCACACGGAAAACAGAAAATGTACAGACGACCGAGTGGGACCACTGGAAGTGCTTAAAGGACCTGAAATCCCGCCGATCTGCAGGGGGCTCACTGTGAACGAGCTCCTGACACTGACGTCGCTCCCTGGAGTCGGCGGCGGGTGAGCTAAAGCCCTTTGGCTGGACGAGATATTCGACACTATCGCCTGTAAGGAGGTTGTGATTCCCATGCTAGGGCGTTGTAAAAAGGGGGTCGGTGACACTCACACTCGCACTCGCACCCGCGCTGACATGGGGTATGCCACTTACCGTCAGAGACGTGAAGGTCATGCACATGCCCCCAAACCCGTTCAGCGACAGAGCCACGAAGATGAGGACTGACAGATCTGGGGGAGAAAACGGACAGGTGGTCAGGGAGAGAGTGATAGAAATGGACAGACAGATACAGTGATGGACGACAGACAGTGATATGTAGACAGCCTGAGTAACAGGAAATGCCATGGTGAAATACATACTGTCTGGATCGTTGGCTCCGTAGGCGATCAGCAGGCAGGAGAGGGCGAAGCAGGTACTGAAGGAAACCACACACAGTGACAGTGTGAGACTGGATCCCAGGATTCATTTCAACACCAACACGCCCAACAGCATTCAACGTTTCCGTAAACCGAACCAACTGTACACTCAGCCAGCAGTGAGCTGTTTCTGCCATCACAGGCTACGCGTTGCGGCTACGCGTTTTCCTCATTGAGACACACACACAAGGTCAGGCCCTAGGTAATCACTCAGTCAATTTGTCAATCCACAAGGAAACTCTGCGCCGCTCCTCGAACAGACGACAGGCAGGGCCCGGTGTTGGGGTACTCACCTGCCGAGCAGACGCAGCTTGCGCGGGCCGTACTTGTCCATGACGATGCCCAGGGGCAGGGTGATGGCGCTGAGTAGGAAGGAGCCCACGGTGAAGGCCATGTTCAGCATCTCGTCCTGCTCCTTGCAGATCAGCCAGCCGTTCATGCGCAGGGGCCCCTCCGCGAGCTTGGCCGCTACGGTGCTCTCGAAGTCCAGCAGGTCCTCCTCCTCCTCCTCGGTGGGAATCAGGGCCATTGCAGTGGGGTTCAGACTCGAGCTGTTCAAGTCTGGACAAAGAGCAGGGGAAACCCAGAAATACAGTATCAGCCAGTTAAGAGCAGACCCCCCATCACACTGTTTTACTGATAAACGCAATCCAAACGTGCCTGGCGCAACGCCGATGGGAATCACATGAAAAATCACTTAAGAAAGAAGGATTGATAGACAACATTGTTTTACAGGGCGCTCTGCTTTGTTTGACAAACATCCTTCACATTCGGTTTGGCTGAAATCCCGTCACTGTTTAAATATCTCATCTATTTCTCACCGGAAGGCCCCGGCCCAACACCTGAGCAAACCGAGTTCAAACATGGCTAGATCCAGATCTGAGCTCCTCACAGCCTTTCTTTGATCACAAAGCTATTGTCTCTTTATATAACCGGCTGCTGTTTCTGATGTCAGCCACAGCACAATTTCCTGTACCAGAATCGAGAGAAATCTTACTCATGTTCACGCCACTTTATGGACGCATATTCTCTTTTTCTCAACAAGAAGCACCGCTGATTTGGTTTTCATTGACATTTTTATGTGAGCAACAGAGGACATTGATGCATAAATTTGTATTACACACGCACATGGACACTCAGTGTCAGGCAACCTACATTAGAACGCATGATAGATAAGCACAACCAGTATAGAGCAACTGGAACTATCTGAGATCTGAAGCCAAACCGTCTGAGGAGGCCAGAAGAAAATCAGTTATTTTTAACTGATTTGTGCCTCTTTCACGTCAAAAGACAAAGGCGTGGAATTTAACTGTGATTTAAAGGCCGCATAAACTGATTTGGATTGCATCAGGACCCCCCACCCCCTCCCATGAGAAGAAGACTGTTCCATCCATTAAACTTAATCCTCAGAGAATCCACGGCAGCTTGAGATACACGAGCACGCATTCAATGGCTGAGGTGATGGTGTTGATGTGGGGAGCAAAGGTGTGCTCTCTGGTGAGAGAGGGGGTGTTTGTTGACGCAATTTATCCTGCAGCTCCTTCCGGTATTGATACCGACTCCACATTCACAAGTGCCTGCGACTCTGATCACACGTGCGCCCCGCACCTCCGTATCTCAGGCCTTGACAAAAACACTGGAACTATGCACTAACGTCAGCCTTTACTCCTTGCTTGGGGGACAGAGAGAGAGATAAAGAGTTATCATTGCTTTTCATCCTGCTGTGGACATCAAAAAACTCCATGACTCTGCACTAATTGTGGCAAGGAATTCAACCTTTACCCCTCCTCTGACATTGTAAAATGAAAAACAGCCCTTCACGCATTTCAAAGGAAAGGCAAAGAAAAGGCAGAGGTTGGTTTGTAGGAACCGCCACTGAGACGATAAGAATGTGCCCAATAGTCCAGTTTATCACCGTGGTCACAGGAGCTCTTACGTAACCCCGGGCACTGCCGCCTCCATAGAGAGTTACACTGTGGGATTGTGGGTAACTACGTTGTGGCAGGCAGCCAAATGTGAAGCCAGACCGCTTACCTTTGTAACGCACCCGTTGAGCCTATTTTCTTATTATTATTAAAAATTGTTATTACTCAGCAAACATTTTACGCTATCGCCAAAGTAACATAGATTCCTTATATTTACACAGCTGGATATTCACTGAAGATTGGGAGTATGCACTATGCTGTAGTACAGAGCCAGCACCTTAACCACCACGCCACCTGGTGCCCACTGTTTTGTGCGTGTACCATAATGTGGGCCTTGGTTCTGCCTGGTCCTTTCCGCTCACTCTTGACACTGCTCAGTGATGCAGCGTGTCAACTCTCAACTAATGGGAGCATCATGGAACTGCTGACACACTTAGTAAGAGGAACCACCACTCCCAAGACAGGCCCGTTCTCCTCATCACCGGAGTGACCAGATTCCTACACTCATCCGCAGCATAACAGCAGTGTGCGAATGCCCATTCACTACACTACTGCAAAAACCTTGTAAACATTGACACTGGCAGGGACACTTCTTGTTTCATAATGAAATCTTCTTTAAAACGGAAAACTGGCTGAAGTTCCCCAGGTTGAATCCAGCTCATGCCATTAATCAATTGTGAATGGGACAGCAGAGCGGTGTTGGGAGAGAGCAACCCGTTCGATTGTCTGAATGGATTTTGTAAACCATATTGTTATTTATGTACACTGGGATTGCAGTGCTACGTGGTTCGAGGACAACACCACATACCCATGACAACAGCGTTCACTAGAACTTTAAATCAGGGTAAACTACTGACCCGTCCCGAATTAGACAAAGAGATGGCTGATATGTGTACGAAGTGTGTGTGTGTGTGTGTGTGTGTTTGTGGGTTTGTTGTGTTCTGAGGTCTCACAACCACCCAGCACTTGGCCAACAGATGGACCTCCCTCAGAATCCCGGCCTCTAACAGTGTGGGGAACAGGTTGTATGGGAGGTGCCATTGAGGGCTGAGGAAAAAGGATATCAAACTAGAAAGAGAAGTCAGGTATGGCAGGTATTAAACGCCATTAGGAGCTAACCTGAGAATAACCTGAGGCATAACCCCTCACATTTCCTCACAAACTACACATTTGACAGCCAGGGATGGGATTCCTGGAGGCACATGATATCTAGGTTGGGCGGCAGAATGGATTCCAGTTTGACTTCAATGTGTCTGTCTTCATCTAATTTTCCACGCCTTGCTCTGTCACACGCAGAGATTCAGAGAGGCATCAGCTGCAGTGAATTCAAATCATTGGCAACCAGAGCCCAAAGGACAGCAGCATTTTCTTCTCTTGTGATCTGAGTGCCTGAATCGCCTTGGTCACTAATGCCTGAGGTCTGTTTGCCAGGTCGGATCACATCAGGAACAGGTGGCGGTTGAGAGGGACTGCATAGGTCCAAAGGGCTAAGCTCTTTCTGCTGAGTCCCCGGCTCTGACTTAGGGAAACATTTCCTTTACTTTAGCGAAGCTTCTCCTTGGCTGAACCCTGTTTATGGGTGGACTTTATCGCTTGCCAGTAAATCTCTGGCCATATCTACAGTCCTCTCCAACCAGCACGTGTTCCTGTGGGCTTGGAGAGTGGAAAGCGACAGTACATCCTGTTCTCCATTACTGGGAGAGAATATCCCTCGTTTGATGGCAGATTTGTTCAGAGAGCTCTAAGGTGAGGGATGGGCTTTAGTAGATATCCACCTGAACTGTGCATTGAGTACTTACAGTGAGGTTATCAGGGACATTTACGCGGAAAATAGCATTTTTATAATTAAAGATTGCTCCAGAGTTTTACCTGCGTTACAACATAAGACTCTGAGCACCCTAAGCAGAGGTTTTGGGGTTTGTTGTGGACCACTCTTAGGACCATTGCTATACTCACTAACACCCCACACTTTATACAGTGTCACAGCGTTCCAGGTCTGTAGCATCCCCAAAGCCCCATCCCACCCATCTCCCCTCCGACCCGCCATGCCCATCCTCACCTGGTTCCTGGCAGAGGTAGGAGTAGAAGCCCTCTGACTTGAGCATAATGAGCAGGGAGCCCCAGCCCAGCAGAACAGCAGAGAACAGCAGGTTCTCCACCACCGCCGTCACCGCCATCCACCAGCGGCGGGAAAACGCCGTAGCCAAGGAAGGAGCCATGGCCAAAACGCAGAGAGTCCGAGCAGGGAGCAGACGTGAAGGTGACGGACGCTCCCAAGGGGATGTTTTCAGCTGCTGGAAAAAAGGGAACAGATACAGTAAATACACAGTAAATACCCAGTTAATACACAGTTAATAACCAGTTAATAACCAGTAAATACCCAGTTAATAACCAGTAAATACACAGTAAATAAACAGTAAATACACGGGTAACACACAGTTAATACACAGTAAATACCCAGTTAATAACCAGTTAATAACCAGTTAATAACCAGTAAATACAAAGTAAATACCCAGTTAATACACAGTAAATAACCAGTTAATAACCAGTTAATAACCAGTAAATACAAAGTAAATACCCAGTTAATACACAGTAAATAACCAGTTAATAACCAGTAAATACACAGTAAATACACGGTTAACACACAGTTAATACACAGTAAATACACAGTAAATACCCAGTTAATACACAGTAAATACACGGTTAACACACAGTTAATACACTGTAGTAAATACAGTAAATCCATGTCATGTTGAGACCAACAGTTTTATAGTATACCCCAATCCTTAATTTTTAAATTGTGTCAGTACTTCTGTTCTTTCCTGCCCATTAGTCTCAAGATTACCTGAAGTGAGTTTAGCTTTATTAAAAATAATGAAGAATATGAGAAAGTATATGTGTGTATTCGTGTGTATTGTATTATATAATAAAACTATAACAGTATTACATTCTATTGAAATCAGTTAGCTAGTTAGAAATTAGTTGCACCAGTTAAATAACTAACTTACCCTAATGTGCCGTTCAGATTATATAGGCTGCACAATCTTTCTGACTTGCTTTGTGGTCTTTTATGGGTATTTAATTTGGAGTCTAACATCAGTTCAAACACACACACAAGCACGAACGAAACTGCACCATTTTAACGCATTTATGAATTGATTATTATCAGCGTTCATCCTATATTGATTTTAAAATACTAATATATTTATATAGAGCATACTGTCTTCATGCGATGGATTTTTATTTAAAAACGCTGCGATTAACGAAACACACGGTTAAGAATGAGAACCGCATTTAAATCTAACTTTCTTTCCTTTTTTTTTTTAGAAAGTAGAAAGTGTTATCTGGATTTATAGGGTTCCTAATATCAATCTTCTTTATAAGTCAGTAACAGTAATACTATACAATACGTGCGTGTTATAGGTAAGGTATAGGTTATACCGAGCTACTTTTTTGAACGCTCAAAAGAAATAAACATACTCCCAAAATACAGAGAGTATGTTTCACTTCCATCAACTTCCATCAACTTCAAAACTCTGAAGTAGCTTGGCAACTACACAGACGGAATGTTAAAGGGAACCCACAAACCTATTCAGTTAGATTTGTACTGAAATTAGAAAAATACTCTCAATACAATTCATGACGCTCGTCTATGATAATTTTCCCATACAGTATATCTTATAGACTATCCCGACATCCTGATCAGTCCAGATTCATACCTGAGAGTGCCGCGGAAAACCTGGAATACCTGGAATAGTCTCGTTCCCCTTACTAAAACTCGCTGGTTTTCAGGTGGCTGCTGGTCGCTCGGGGTGCTCCGAATATCAATGCAAGCACCGTCTTAAGCTCCAGAAAGTCTCTTGTTCGTAGACTGCCGGTTTTATCTGTGAACCGCTGCATTACAAAAACAACGGTTCGCAGCCATTGGCCAGTGAAGGAACTAGAATAAAATCACCGCCCAATCAAAAAGAATTTTGATGATCACATAATTAAATATTAAAACTTTTTCTCACAATACGGACTGAGAGAATCGCGGTTTTGAGTTCGTTTCAAGCAAGGCCACAAAAGTTATATAAATGACAGTGTAGAAAAAATGTAAATATAAGTAATAGTCCTGGTGTCTGAGGAAAAAATAAATCTTTATTTCAGGAGGCCCGTAATCGTCTAGATTAAATTGCTAATCTATTAAAAAAAACAAAGCCACAAATAAAAACTCAGAAACCATCAGTTCCCTGTTGGTCTCTTGTGGCCTTTTGTGATTACATTAATCAGAGATGTTTTGCGGTTAATCAATCCCAGACAAAAGAGGGCAGAAAATCCTTGTAACAGATCCTCGTCAGATGGCTCATTAACGTTATTCAGCAACCACAGGTGGTGTATATGGTCCTGTGCTTTCCTTAGGTGTGGATAAAGCATTTGACCATGTGGATTTAACAAATTTAAATCTGGCCTTGGTGACAACTTTATAAAAATTTATTAAGGTTCTGTATGACAACTTTGAGATCTCTGTGCTTTCTACAGGGTTATGGTCAAATGGCATCTGTTCGCAACAAAGCCATTGGCTAAGGTCATTAGAATGGTACCGTTGATACAAGGTCAGCTTGTTGGTGACATTCAACATAAAATGAATGTTCTACTGATGTTCTGATATTTATTTCTAGTCCTGAGGCTTTAGTCTGTGTATTCTCAGGTTACTAGATTAACCCTCAGTCCAAATCAAAGGCAGTGCCACTGGGCAGCTCTAGCTCGATACCAATCACCTTCCCCTAATTTTGTATATCCAGCTATGTTTGTAACTCCCAAATTCCAGCAAATGTGTAAGGCAAATTTTGTTTCCTTATTTGACACAATAAGTCACAATCCAAAGCACTGGAAAGCACTTCTGGTTTCGGGGTGGGTCAAGGCAATAATATTTTACCCTAACAAATATACCCCATCCAAAGGATCCCAATCCTATGGTTGTATGGTTGGCAGATTTGCCCAACATTTAGTTTAATCAGTGGTGTGCCCACTCAAGGCATAGTTTGTATTGGATCAAAAATGACGACTCTTTTGTTTTTGTTTGTTTTTTTTAAACACCTTTTGCAGGATATTTTATTTTTCAGAAGCTTCCAAGTCATTAAAGACAGCTGTGATAATCCCATTAAGGTTAATACGCTCAAGGAATGGGTATCATGGTTGATGGTGGCTTTAACCTTTGGCTCGACAGGGGGTTAGATAGACTTAACAATTTTTAGATTGAAAATATTCTAATGTAATTTGAACAGTTGGTTGAGAAATATCAACTGCCAAAGCAGTACTTCTTACTAGTCAGGTTATATTATGAGGATCTCTTTGGTGGGTCGCCCTAAGGTGCCTGGCAATGAAAGGATGCCATTTCCCTCTGCACGGAAAATGTCTGTTTATTTTAAGTTTATTTTATGATGCTTTGTCAATTTCTACTTTAGACACACAGGGGGTCAAGTGATTCTGGGGGAATGAACTCTCTGTCCCTATTGGTGATGGGATGTGGAAGGATATTTGAGGAACTGAGACAACAATATAAATCAATAAATCAATTTATTTTTATAAAGCACTTTTCACATAAGCTCTATTCCCCTCCCTTTCATAGCACTAAGATGCTTTACAATAAAGAGAAACACAATATTTCCCAGGCCTGACTCCTCCGCGGACCGGCACTAGGAGCTGAATTAAAAAATCTAATCTATCTATCTATCTGTAATTCTACTAGAACAATCCAGTTTTATACACAGGTTACATATTTATCCTAATAACAGACATGCCTGTAACCGTTCCTCCACCCCCAATGTCCTAAATTTTTAGTTAATACAGGTACCCTTACACATTGCTTATGGTCATGTTTCCAATGTCAAAGGCACTGTGTAACATTCTCTGAGAAATTGAAAAGGTTGAGCTAGAGTTGAATGCAGTTTCTTTGCTGTTAAGTCCACCTAGTATAGAGTTATAGGAGACTTTTTACCACCCTTACCATTGCAGTGAGGAAAAACATCCCCTCACAGTGGATTAGGGACAAGGTCCCATAGACACAGTTACAACTACCAAGTGAAGGCAGTGATTTATTTACAATCACTGATCATTCAAACTACTTCCACTAGACAGACGTTTCGTGAGAGCATTCAATTGTGTGGAAATTAAAGTAAATACAGTGTCCTTTGATAAATGTGGTTCTTTCAGTAAATTTGCTGACACTGCTATTGTTCATTGTTCTGTCATATGGGTACATAACGAATACCGGTTAAAACTATCAGCTGATTCTATCTCATCCAACCAAAACAACATATCAGCATCCATTTCTGATGTTATTTAGATAACTTTCTCTATATAATACAGGATTGGTTTTTATTCATCCATAATTTTTTTAGCCTGTCTCTCCCTTCCACTGCCTCTTAATGTAGATGCATTTAGACAACGTTTATCGCCGTAGCACATTTAGTTGCCTTGCAGGGCGGGGCCACCAGGCAGTCGTCATAGTGAAGACAGCATTGCTGTAGTGGTGTAATTTCCTTTCAAAGCAATTCCCCAGTTCGTCCATAGAGGTCGCAGTCACTCGAATATTTGCTCTTTTCCCCCCCAGTTTTCTGTTCACTTTGGACTACTGGAAATGTATGTATATGTATATGTGTGTATATGTACACTGATGAGCCAAAGCATTTTGACCACCTGCCTAACGCTAATGCTGTTGGTCCTCTGGGTGTCGACTCGCAGAGGCATGGTTGAGAGGTGGAGCGGCCGTGGATCAGACTTGGTCCAGCACATCCCACAGAAGCTCAGTCGGATTGCGATCTGGGGAATTTAGAGGCCAGGGCAACCCCTTGAATGCTTCATCGTGTTCCTCAAACCATTCCCGAACAATGTGTGCAGTGTGGCAGGGCGCATTATCCTGTTGAAAGAAGCCACTGCCACCAGGGAATACCATTGCCATGAAGGGGTGTACCTGGTCTGCAATGATGTTTAGGTAGGTGGCACATGTCAAATTGACATCTCAGTACTCATTGGACCAGGAGTCCCCCACTGCTCCAAGGTCCAATTCTGACGCTCGCGTGCACGTTGTAGGCACTTTCATTGTAGGTCTTGCCTATGGAACCTATTCATGCCAGACGTAAAACAACTTTTGGTGGGAATTGCTAGATTCCATCTGCCAAACCGCTGGGAGTAAATTTGTGGAGTTGCGTGATTTGGAATTTTGAAATAGTCCTTAGTTTTTTATTGAAGAAAAAAATGGGAAGTACTGGGTAGATAAAATAACCAATTGGTCCCGACTTCCAGGTAGGTTTAAATAAATTCCAAGTGAAGTTTTTCGGTTATTCATTGTTAAAATGAGGGCAGCATGGCGGCGCGGTGGTTAGCGCTGCTGCCTCAGAGCACCAGGGGTCCGGGGTTTGGGTCCCAGCTTGGGGTGCCTGTCTGTGTGGAGTTTGAAAATTCTCCCTGTGTCCGCATGGGTTTCCTCCGGGCCCTCTTGTTTCCTCACACCATCCAAAGACTTGTGGGGTAGGTTCATTGGCCATGTTAAATTTCCATGTGTCTGTGTGTGTTGCCTGGTTTCCTGTATTGGGTGTATCCCTGCCTTGCCTGGTGTCCCTGTGACCCTCACCAGGATAAGTGGTTTTGAAGATGGATGGATGGTATTGCTAAAATTAGTTAACTGATGTAACTATTGATATAATATAAAGTCACACTACACACAAAATGGTATGCAGACCCATGAATCCTCAAAGAGACAATGAACAGCAGATTGGTATACAACTGAACAAATACTAAATTACAATCCAGTTAGTACTAAATTAAAAAGAATGAAATGGTTGTTTTTTCCAACTATTATTTGGATTGTGTTCATGAATTTATCTTGGTAAAATGGGGAGTGAATTATTCAGAAGCCAACTCTACAGCCGGCTTTCACAACATGGGGAATTTGTTTATGTAACGTTCAATGAAGGCCTGATGCATGGCCTAGTGTACTATCATCCATGTTGAATTAATCCGAATCGAATGTTAAATGTTGTTGAATTGTATCCTCGCCGACTGCCATGGTCTCCTATCATTTAGTATAATATAACTGTATGTGTTTCCATTCGTGTGTGCGGAAGGTTTTTATATGTGTGGGCGAGATGTATTCGTATGGGCATGCGAAAGTGTTTCAATAGTGTGTGCGAGAGTGGAAGTTTGGTCCAGTAGGGAGTCTCATTCACCGCTTCAAGAGGCGCAACAACATAAATGCGGTGTGGATGTTCGGTTTACCTTCGTGAAAAGAAACTGTTCCCTTCTGGAACATATATTTACACAAAATAAACCCGAACATTCAAACCGTTCGTTACAATTATTTATCAGTTAATCGATACGGTTGAGTACTAAGGCCTTTCGTAATTTTGGTAATTAAGTTATTTGACTTAAATTAATTACCAAAATTACGTAAAGTTTTAAAAGCCGCAACTTTATCGAAACCAGCGATAACAGTAGCAGAAGGGGTTACCCATTCCAAGCTCCCTCAATGTTTATCATTTCTATTGAAATATAAGGTAATTCGGTGTGCCTAATAACGACAGCAGTATCAATTTTTTAGTTTTTCTTTCTGTCGAAAGTTTCTATATTATTGTTTTAGAAAGGACTGTTTTAGGTCATTATCTAAATAGAGAACCTCTTTCGACTAGGGGCGGTGGACTCTTAAACTATGGGGAAAAAAAGAGTTATGTAGCACTTTTGCTTCTGTGGATTCATGTGTGTGAGTTTTTGTTGTTGTCCCTGATGCTTTGATCTCCTTGTTTACTACAAAGACATATGGCGTTGGGGCCCAGCATCTTTCTTATGTTAACTAAAAAACAAATTAGAAGAAAATACATTTAACAGGAGGTGTATGTTTTTGCTATTGCATACCTAAAATGGTTAATATATTTTCTTTTTTGGGTGAAGCAAGGGAATTAATTCAGACGGGAAGAGAAAATTAAGGAGATGTTGGTGGGTTTTTTTGTGTGTGTTTTTTCCCCCTTCAGTGTGGAATTAACCCCTGTTATGATGGTGTAGCTTCTCATCCAACAACCCAATGATGTCAAAACGTGACATCATAGCTTTCACACCAGTGAATTTGGTTGGTCAGATATCTCACTCCCATCAATAGCCCCAGCAAGAGGCTGAAGGACTTAAAGAAAAATGTCCATTTACAGAAAACGAAAGCCAAAATATGTAAGACCCATAAGACCCATAACAACTGTGTTATCATAACAACTGTGTTACTGTGTAACAATCAAATAATTTTGATAACGTAGAGTCATTTCATTGTAAAAAAGCATTTCTTATGCATGCATAAAAGGTAAAATTGTAAATTAGCCGTTAACGAAGACTTCCACAAATGGCATTTATTCAGAGCAGTTTCACTAGGGTATTTTAAAATTATTGTTTAGTTTCAACAGTAGAAGAGATGTTGACAAGGTTAGCATGTAAATAATATATCCACAAATCCTGGCTCTGTATGTTAATAAGTGGGGCCTGTGCCCCATAGCCCCATATAAGGTTGAAATGTGTGATTTTAAAGCTCATATTGTGTTTTTCTATGACATGTAATTTGAACTTTAGGTGCAAGGGGAGGTGCATTTGTGTCCAATCTTGACCTGGTTGTGTACCCATGTTGGTTTTCTTCATAGCCCAAGCTTTTGCCTCCAAAGCCAGAATAAGCAGAGAATCTGTCTCCCTTTCATGTGTCAAATTGTGAAGAAACAAAATCCTGCATGGCCATTATTGCATTTAGGTCACCAGTAATTTTTCCTCTTTTATTGAGGTTACAGCTTAATGGAGGAATTCCTCTGTAAATTTCATTCTGATGCAGTTTTAGGTGAGTTTTGGTTTTGGTTATGATTAGAAAAAAAAAAAAAAAATTAACTTACTAGCCAGTACTGCTTTCTGTGCCATGGGGGAATCCTCCTGCACCATTAAAAAGGATTAGCATGGAGCTCGGGTCATCACTTCAGCTGGACGCAGAGCGAAGACTGTCACTTGCCAGGCCAATCGAAGAGCACAGAGGACCAAGCAGAGAGACCAGCGACCCAACGACGAGAAGCCCAATCAGTACAAGCAAAAGACCATCCACTAGATCAGCCTGAAGACAGTCATGTAAGTGATGAAGTTTGTGGTGTTGGAGGGCCGAGCGCTGGAGCCTGGATTACACTAGTGTAATTCTCTGTAGAAAATGCAGAAAATGGGTGATGGGATGTGGGAGGTCAAACGTAACAATGGACTGATGTGGCTGTTAAAAGGAAAAGTCGACATGTGCAGAAACCATTAATTTTAGATGGTGAATTGAAGTCATAGAGTAGGGGGGTTTACAGTGTAGAGCATTAATAGTCCCACAGAGTTTATTAGGAATGAGATAACCACACCAACACAGGGTCAATATGGCGTCTCGCATTATAACCGTTATGCCCAATTACATACCATCTCAGAAGAACTTAACATAGTGTGATGTGAAGGCTGGGGTGCGCTTGAAGAGCGGGACCATGGAAACCGATAGGGCCTAAACAATCCCGTCTCCCACAGAATGTGCGGCACATCAAGGCCTCGCTGCGGAGTCCCACAGCTCCTCCATCATACCGCTCGTAATTTTGCTACAATTTCCAAAAATTATCCCATTTTATCCCAATTTATTTTATGCATTTAAACATTAAATTAATAACAACTTGAATTGAATTTAAATAATATTAACTTTCAGACATCATGAACCTCAATATGATCCGATTTAACATGTGGAATTCTGACTTCTTTGCCAAATGCACTCAGGGACCACTGTTTTTCAATAATAAATGAATTATTATATGCTGTATATGATACATTTAGTAGTAAGTATACAGAATCGTGCAGTATAAATGGCAATCAATGTGAATATATGTAAGATACTATAATTCATATATTGACTGAGGCAAGTATGGATTGGTTGATTGATTGGGTAATTCATTATTAATATCTAATAATATATATGATGTATTATTCATGTTTGTGATTGTTATGCCTAACATAAGAGAATATATGGATATATACGTGTAGAAGAAATGGCAGTGGTGCCTGTTAAGCCACTAATTATACAATTTGTTGGGGGGATCGTCACCTGTTTCCCAACCTGCTAAACGCGTATTAGGAGGTGAAACTTCTAGGTCATCCCTCACATTAATACAAGAACATGGAGCTAAAAGGGAGGGAGAAAGAGAGACAGAAAGAGGGGGGGGGGGGGGGGGGGGGGCCCTATGACATTATGTTGAAAATAAACC
>JAOYSI010072666.1:0-14991 GCA_025775065.1 Hiodon alosoides | reverse complement strand
AAACAGCTGGAAGTGGCATCTACAGCTGACAGTTCGCCCTGAAAACAGCTGGAAGTGGCATCTACAGCTGACAGTTCTCCCTGAAAACAGCTGGAAGTGGCATCTACTGCTGACAGTTCGCCCTGAAAACAGCTGAAAGTGGCATCTACAGCTGACAGTTCGCCCTGAAAACAGCTGGAAGTGGCGTCAAGAGCTAATAGTTCTCCCTGAAAACAGCTGGAAGTGGCATCTACAGCTGACAGTTCTCCCTGAAAACAGCTGGAAGTGGTGTCAAGAGCTGATACGTTTTTTACCTTATTAATATACAACAGTTGAAATCCCCTATCCCCCCCCCCCCGATCAAGGGTAGCCTCACTGGTTAAACACCTCTGGTCTTCTCTACATACACACTCAGCAACGCTAATTTTCGACAGGCAAGGTGTAGGTCCAAAGATCGCGAAAGGGGAGTTACTTTACCCGAGAGAGTAAAGAAACTCCCACATGTTAAGAGACGCCCACTGGCTGAAAGTGGCCGCAGGAGCCTTCTCGTTCTGTTCAAGAATCTGTCTGCTGTGTAATTTAAGACGAAAACAATCGGTTTATAACTTCAGTGCAGAACCCTACATTTTTCGAGATTATTTTTTTTTTTACTTAAGGTTAAGGACTATATGGTGGAAGGCAACTTTAAAAAAGGATTTGGGCACGTGCCCATCCACTACTATTGTTCTGATATTTAGCACCGTCACTATAAAGGCGTATGCACATCGTTGTCATTCTTTTTAAATCACAAGGCAGAAATGAAACCGAAATGGAATAACGTCAGTAAACGAAACTGGGTTATTTGTGACTCGGGTTGTCTTTAGGATCTCCTGACTTTATTGGCCTTTACATGGAGCCTACCAACCTACAGGTAAAATGAAAATAAATAGCAGAACCTCTAAATGAACGTATTTAGTAAATATTTGATTTGCACGTAGGCCTGTATTTCCTCCGCTGTTTTACGACTACTTACATTAGTTGATTTTCTGTTCTCAGCGAAGTGTCACGGTATGCTTAGCGGCAATGTACGTGGTTTTTTCTGTAGTTGCATTTGTACGTGTTTAGTGTGCGTTAAGGAATTACATAATTTAGAAAATACGTCTGACACGTGCTGCTATGGTAAATTGATAATATCTATCTTTTTTACCTTCTAGCACCCAGTACGTCGGGAGTTCTTTTGTGATTTCAAAGTAGTCAAAATTAAAAAGTAATTACAAAACAAACCTTAAAATTAGTTCAGGTCTCCTGTTTGTCCCACCAAGAATTTATTAGCTGTCAGAACACTATACACTAACGCTAACTTTATCTTTATATCGGTTCGTGGTAACCGTCTTGATTCAAGTCTTAATTCCTCGGGGCAGTCACCACAACCTCCCAAATCAGAGCTACCTGATTACAGTAAGATTTTTTGGGGTTATGGTTAGGATTAGATCATGCTTGTTTTTAGATGGTATAAAAGTTGGTAAAGGCTTATAAATAATAATGATAGCAAATTTAGTAATAATAAAAAAACATTATACACTCACTACTAGTTTACCGTGATCTGTTTTCTCATTTTTTAAAATGTTGCTATCAATCCAACCTACCTGAAGACATGTTATTTCTTAACATACTGAATACAGTTCATTCAATTTAGTTAGTTTTACCACTCTTATAAATAATTACATCTATTGGAGACTTAACGTTAAATTTGAAGGCCTTCTATAACTAAAACGCATTTATAACTGTAATATAATAATGGTGCATTATCCTGTTGGTAAAATAGATTATTTTGATAACAGTTTTTCAAAATAGGAAGTTCTTGGTTAAATTGACAAACCAGTTGTTATTGTGATTATTATTGGGATTATATATAGTTTATATTATAATTATATTATAGTTTATATTATAAACGTTGTCTTTTAAACAGTATATCTCATTTCACATCAGAATAAATCACCTTTTCATATTAAGTTAAAAAGAAGGAAATGTTTCTCCAGCTGGTGGATGTTGTCTGGTTGAAACATGCTGGGTTTTTTTCGTTTGGTTCTTTTTAACCTAATATAAAACATGAATAAGATATTTTCTTATTTGAGGAATGTTATTTTCTTTGAGGAAGGCCTCAAAGCACAAGCTCGGTAACCATGGGAAGAAGTCTGGCCCTCAGAAAGTTTCAGAAAGAAGAGGACGTGATGAAGGAAATGTCCGTGCCCATGTAATCATACCCTCTGATAGTCCATGGGCTTGGCTGGGACTCCTGCTATAACAGAGACGGCTGGATCCAGCCCTCGCAGCTGGACACCAATACGGGTTGAAAATCCCACTAGCTTGTCAAACCTCCTGCTACCCTGATGCAGGGGAAAGAGCCACAGATGCCATTGTTGTTCAGGGCTGTCTAGTATGAAGGCAAACTGCTTCTTTCTAGTGGTGTCCGGTAATGTTGGACCGCCCTCGCGTGAGTACAGGTAGTGGTGGAAGCAGGAAGTTTATATGGTCTGATGAGAGATTTTTGGCTTCAAAACTAAGCACTATGTTTATTGCTTAACAACAAAGACCCTACAATGAAGCGTAGAGTGGCATTGGGGTGGTTCTCTGCGTCAGGGGCTGGAAAGCTCTTTAAGATAGAGGATGTAAAATGGATGTAGCAAAGTATAGAGAAATCCTGGAGAAAAACCTGATGCAGAGACCTTTGACTTGGGAATCGGTTCATCTTCCAGAGGACAATGACTCTAAACAAACAGCCCAAAACTAAAAAGGCAATGTCTTGGAGTGGCCCGGTCAAAGCAACTGTTGAACGACATGATCTGGGCCACAGTCTTTAGGCTAATGCTATTACCAACTCAGACACCAGGGAGGCCTGAATTAATTATGTCTTAAAAATAAAAACTTTCTGAAAGATTGTAAATATATTAGCTGTATCTTAAACTTAAGCTTCTTATTATGAATGCAAATATTTGTATGCTTAAAATTGTGTATTACTATACATGTCTTAATGTTATATTATCTGACATAAAAGCATTGGTAACATAGTGTATCTGGATCTGTATCAAACTTGGGCTGTGTTATCCCTTTCAGAAAGCCATTAACATCGCAAACAAGGCTTCACAGGAGGACCTAGCTGGGAACCATGAGGCAGCGGTTACCCTTTACCAGCAGGCTGTCCAGTACTTTCTGCATGTAGTGAAACGTAAACATCCGATCCAAAGTCCACTCTGTGTTGAGAACTACACCTTTTATATCATTGCTTTAAGTTATTGGAGCACCACTACTGCAACTAGAGAAAATAATACAGAAAAAATAGTATAATAACCCAGTTTTAATAATGATTTGTTTCCTAAATGCAGGTGAACCTCAAGGTAAAGAGGGCAATCAGAAAATCAGAGATAAGTGCAGAGAATACCTGGACAGAGTGGAAGAGCTGAAGGAATTCTTGGACAAAAAAAAGGTTCATGTAAACTCCAAGTTTTCTATAACAAAACGAATGAGCTGCTTTAATTCTATCATAATTTATTTTCGGTAGCATTAGGTATAAATGAAATTAAGACAACAGATTAAACATAAAAGCTGGCATAACGGAAGATATTTAAGATCATAATGTGTGCTAAGTGTTGCTTTTTGGATATTGGATATTTCACACTTTTCAGTCAGGCTGTGACATTTGATTACATTATTATTGCAGGCATTCAACAAATTCAATTAACTACAGAAATCAAACGATATTTCAAAATGTTTATTAAGTTTACAAGTTAACAATAAAGATACATGGCTTGTAGCTTTATCAGTAGACGTTGGATGTGTGTGTTGGTGGGCTGTGGGCAGCCTGAGATAGTACAGCTCTTATGAAGGTCTTGGTGACTTCATTGGCAAGTGGATGTTATGCTACTGTATACTTTATGGGTAACCAGGGAAGTGATGCTAAAACTGGAGTAATTTTGTCATATTTCATGGTTCAAAGCTGCAGCGTCTGGATCGATTGTAACTGAGTTAATTAGAAGGCACTGAATGTCCTAGTGTAATGAGGATCTCTCTGGCCCAGGAGAATTTAAGACTTTAAGACTTAGAGGTTACCCTTTACCAGCAGGCTGTCCAGTACTTTCTGCATGTAGTGAAACGTAAACATCCGATCCAAAGTCCACTCTGTGTTGAGAACTACACCTTTTATATCATTGCTTTAAGTTAAATGTGACCAAAACAGAATTTTTGGTCAGACAAATTAAAATGATTAACCAAACCAAAATAATTCACACCCCTGCAGTCAGTACTTTGTTCATTCACATTTTGCTGAGATCACATGGATAAGATCTTCCTCTGCTGTTTCATCAGGCAAGATTCCTTATGGAAGTTTGACCATTCCTCTCTGGAGGAATTTGACTGTAAGAAACAAATCTATGAATCTAATCAAAATGTTTATTTGATATGGCGCAGCTTACAATGGGATTGTCAGGAAGTGCTGTTCAGAGGGGAATGAAAAAAACAGAAACCCCAGAGCCAATTTGGGGAAAAAACTGAAAAATTATGAGAAGTGAATTTATAACCTTTTGGGGTTCAGTTAATTGCTAGCACTAGGTAAGCGACAGAACTTTGTCCGGTTAGGTGGTCGGTGTCTGAGGGTTTGAGACATTACAGTGGTCCAGTTTGAGCTCGTCTTGTTGCTGGGGTGCCACTACTGGTTGCTCACACGTCTGAGAAAGAAAGAGAAATTTTTGGGGGTAAGGAATTAATACCGTCCCAATTGTCTGTCTCGGTTGTCACTGAGATGCAGTTTAGCGAATTCATAAACATACATATAGCGAATTCATAAACATACATATAGAGAATTCATAAACATACATATAGAGAATTCATTTTGTGCTGAGCCTTCGTTCAAGGCTCCTTCTTTGTAACTCAGCTGCTAAGACCCGTAACGACCCCTTTGTAACTCAGCTGCTAAGACCCGTAACGGCCCCTTTGTAACTCAGCAGCTAAGACCCGTAACGACCGCTTTGTAACTCAGCAGCTAAGACCCGTAACGACCCCTTTGTAACTCAGCTGCTATGACCCGTAACGACCCCTTTGTAACTCAGCTGCTAAGACCCGTAACGACCGCTTGGTAACTCAGCAGCTAAGACCCGTTACGACCCCTTTGTAACTCAGCTGCTATGACCCGTAACGACCCCTTTGTAACTCAGCTGCTAAGACCCGTAACGACCCCTTTGTAACTCAGCTGCTATGACCCATAACGACCCCTTTGTAACTCAGCTGCTATGACCCGTAACGACCCCTTTGTAACTCAGCTGCTAAGACCCGTAACGGCCCCTTTGTAACTCAGCTGCTATGACCCATAACGACCCCTTTGTAACTCAGCTGCTAAGACCCGTAACGACCCCTTTGTAACTCAGCTGCTATGACCCGTAACGACCCCTTTTACTGACAGGACATGTTGGCAGTCTGCTCTGTCCACTTCCTTATCCACATGGTGGAGACTATAATTGAAACTGTTAGATTCAGCTTCTTGGTGAATTCATTTATAATCATTACATATCTTGTCAGGATCAATGGCTCTTTATCTGAGTTTTCCATGATGGTGGATTATTTTAATTATGTCCTTGCTACTGTGTTACCTCCTTTATACCCTATGTAAACAGGCACCCAATGACAGCATATAGTACTGGAAGCTCTATATGAAGCTGAATATTGCGACAGGGTTATTTTAGCTTTTTTGCTTGTAGATGTAGTAGTGAATAATTTTGGTTTGTGTTTTAAATACCAAAAAGTATGTGACTGTTTTCCAAGTTATTTTTGTTCAAATTAAACTCATTTTATTTGCTTATTTATTTGAGCAAAAATAAAATATTCCAAAATAATTTTCTTCATGTTGACTCATGATTTTGGTTACATTTATCGTAAATACGGAGGGCTCTGTCTCAGATAATTATGACCCAAATCAGGAGGGTTAGGAGAAAAACTGAAGGATTATAGTGGCTGTCAGAATATGGTCTATTAAAGGTTTTAAGGACATGGTTAGCATTAGGGAAATCCAACAGCTGTTTTCCTAAAAGTTTAACCATTTTTATTGTTAGGACCGTTAAGTTGGGTAATGGCCTAAAATCCTCAAGGGTCGAGGTTTGGCTCTGTTATGCCTTTATGATAGCAAATTTATGGGAGATGAGTTTTGTTTTGTGACAGGATGGTTGTTTCTAAAAATATTAAGAAAAAAATAACACAAATATGGCACCTGTACAGTTATATTTTCTAAAAGGAAGAAACGTCTTAAATACTTTTGTTTTCTCATGCATGTTTTTCAACAAAGTGTCACAAATATGACATAAAAGTTCAATTAAAACAGTTAAAGAATACACATTGGTGGTCTATATGAAGACTATCATATTATTTGCAACAAAACAATATACTAAAAGAACTCTGAAAACGGGAGAGGACAGTATGGGCGTCATCGAGGTGTGTCAGACATCCACGGCATTCTTCTGATCACGTGAACACCGTAGACGGAAGTGACATTCGACATCTTCATGCGGAAGTTTTTCCGTCTTTATTTGTCTGCCGATTCCCAAACCTGAAAAAGAGTAAATATTCAAGCCAGTCAGTTGTGGGATGTACAACAGAATATAGTTTATATTTAAAAAAAATCAATACATCATTAAAAGTTACATAGCCACCCGCTCTTAGGATCGTTCGTATATTTTACCAGCCCCCATGGCTGCCAACAACAATTTACAGGTAAGCAATATATATATCATATCATATCATATCATATCATAGAATGCAAGCGCGTTTTAGTGTATTTTTTTTTAATTGTATTATCTGCTAATATATGTGGGTTAAGTACAACTGGCTGTCTGTCGTTAGCCGACTGGGTAACTTTTGCATTGTTGTTTATTAATTTTTTCCCTAGCTATCGCCACTGGAGACCGAATTTAATTAAAGCAACCGACTGTAACGCTAACTAGCTTAGTTCACTCCAGTTAGTAACAACTATCGCGCCAATGTCTCGATTGCAATTTGTTTCAGTTTCTCCGACAAAACAGATTACTTACAATTCTATGGCCGGCGGAACAGTTGGAGAGCTGGCGAACCGTAGGCCTTAAACGAAACTTCGGGATTAGTTGGCTGGCTAATCAGACAACTTGATTGCTAACTAACTAGCTAACTGAATGATTTAATAAATTAGTGTCTACGTAGTCGTTTCCGTATGTTATATTTTACGGATCTTAAATTGACGGTTTTCCATTTAATTTAACGTGGTTTGATGGTCAGAGTACTTAAATGCATAGGGGCTGTTGTTAAGTTGTAAGCGCTATGTTCAAATAAACAATTTAAGTGAGCTAAATTCTTGTTGAACCATCAGCTACTGTTTAAGAAAGCGTAGTACCGTTAATTTTAAAAATGCCATTTATGTCTTCCTGCGTCACATGTCGACACTATAAAATTAATTTATTCACATCACGAAAAATTCCCTCCGCAGCGACCTATGTATTATAAAGGGTTGAGGGATTCCACTGATCGTGTTATCTCAGAAGCAACGTACTTTATTAACAATATATTTATTACGCCACATACGTTCTATTCTCAGCTTTATACTAGGTGTAAAATTATTTGTCATACCATTTAAGGTTCCAGGCCGTACCATAATTCCAGATAAAAATAAACCATGTCGCTATTGTCACCTGTTTGCAAATGTTGCGTAAAATGGGGAAATATTTGCATCTGTTTCAGCATGGGGAAAAGACTGTCCCTCGGGTGATTTTTTTTTCCATTCACCTTTGTGTTTCAGAAAGCTATTGACCTGGCCAGCAAGGCGGCGCAGGAGGACAAGGCGCAGAACTTTGAGGAGGCTCTCCGGCTCTACCAGCACGCTGTGCAGTACTTCCTCCATGTGGTGAAATGTAAGCAACATGAGTCCTGTTAGCAGGTCCCCGTTCATCTGTCCAAAGTTTTAAACTTAAGCTCTGTATTGACCTATTCAGAAATATGGCCGTATAATTATCTTTGCATTTTGCCCACAGTTAAGGCAGTTATTTTGCAAATGCCAATTATTCCTGAAGTGTATTTCAAATGTTGAAAGGCTTGAGGTCTGCCAGTATGTTCCTCTCTACTGCTGAGAGGTTAAAGGGAAGACTTCCCCATACATGCTGCTGGACCCTGACGGCACCACATGTAACATGGCTGATGGAGTCCATCCTCTTCCTCAGATGAAGCTCAGGGGGAAAAGAGCAAGCAGAGCATCAGGGCCAAGTGTGCTGAGTATCTGGACAGAGCAGAGAAGCTGAAGGAGTATCTGAAGAAGAAGGAGAAGGCCCCCCCCTCCAAGCCGGTCAAGGAGGCCCAGTCAGATGATAAAGGGTAGGCGATACAGCATTGTCGGTCCACACATCTGTCATGTGTCACGGAGAGTTCCAGTTCTACATGATGAATAAAATGGTGCTGAAGTTGAATATTTCAGAATGATTTGAGTGGATGGCTCTTTTACAGGAATGAGAGTGATGACGGTGAAGACCCAGAGAAGAAGAAGTTCCAAAACCAACTCCAGGGTAACCGAGCCGTGAATTCCACAGTGTTCCACAGACGCTTGAGTAATCCCACTGAAATGATCTACAATGTGTGCTTGTTCTACTGTACGATTGGCTTGTGTATATCTTTCAGGTGCCATTGTCATGGAAAAGCCAAATATAAAGTGGAACGATGTCGCGGGGTTAGAGGGAGCCAAGGAGGCGTTGAAAGAAGCTGTCATCCTGCCCATCAAATTCCCTCACCTCTTCACTGGTATAACCCACTGAAACATACTGTAAAAAGTGCTTGTGTGAATTACAATCAGGGATATGTTGTACTTGTCGACCTGTAAATTAGGAGCATGGATGATAAAAATGGACGTTTGTTTGTGCTCTGTGATAAAGTAACAGGATAGTTTGGGTGCAGGTTGAGCTTTGTTTGAGGTACCTCTCTGAAACTCAGGGAAGAGAACTCCGTGGCGAGGGATCCTGCTCTTCGGACCCCCCGGCACGGGGAAGTCCTACCTCGCCAAAGCTGTGGCCACCGAGGCCAACAATTCCACATTCTTCTCCATCTCCTCCTCAGACCTGGTGTCCAAGTGGCTCGGGGAGAGTGAAAAGTGAGACCTGTGGTGGCCCTCTTTTCATTTAAATTTGCTGCCTGATTTATGTCAGTGATACTTAATATACACTATGGGCTTGTTTCCCCAGCCCTCTTCTGGGCTGAACACCGTGTCTGCTGGTGCTCAGTTACTTAATTGAACCCTTAACTGAATGATCGACGAACAACAGCTTGAAAATAACTGAAACATTTGGGTACTCATTAGATCAACCTACGGTTGGATTCAGTCGCTGAGCCACTCAGAAAGAAAAGCAGCAGACACGGTGAAGCGGCCTATGGTGTGTTTTACAGGGGAGAAAAGCGTGTCAGTTCTTTAACACTTCAGTTGAATTGAAGATGATGCTTTGTGTCGCTCCTTCCAGGCTGGTGAAGAGCCTCTTCAGCATGGCTCGGGAACACAAGCCCTCCATCATCTTTATCGATGAGATCGACTCTCTGTGTGGATCCAGGAGCGAGAACGAGAGTGAGGCTGCGAGACGCATCAAGACAGAGTTCTTGGTTCAGATGCAAGGTACCACGACATTCTCCTGATTGTAGGGGAGAATACAGGTTTATTTGTATTTGACTAAAAACGAACTAAGCTTTTGTTTTTTCCCCGTTTCATTTCAGTGTAGTTTGACGAAATACATTGTGCGCTGTAAAATGATGTCATTATTGTGTGAAGGCGTTGTTGTTGTTGTTGTTGTTGTTGTTGTTGTTGTGTAAAGGACATGCTGCTCATGTGCCGCGTTCCCTTTAGGTGTTGGAAATGACAATGAAGGCATCCTTGTACTGGGGGCCACAAACATCCCATGGACGTTGGACTCTGCCATCAGAAGACGGTTCGTTCTTTAATCATTTTCTTTATTTATGGTTTTAAAAATGTATGTGCACATAAGCCATTTAAAGGAGAACACAAATAAAAATGTCCCTCGCTGCAATGTTATTTAGGGTAATTGGAAAATTTTAATTCACTTTGTGATTGAAGAGGCTGTCTGAACAATCCTTGGGTTAAAAAAGTAGCGAAGCACAATAAGGAATATTTTAGTGTTATGGAGCATCGCTAGTTCAGGACTGCCAGACCAATTTCTGGCCAACTTTGCTCTATTATTATCTGTAATTAATTAAAATGTGACATCGATATGGGCTGGACGGGTGCTGTGAGTAATTTCTTTAATTAGCCAGAAAGACATCTTTGTCAAGAGTGACTTTAGTCTACAATTATACAGCTTAAGCAGTTTGCTGCACACAAAAACTCGGACTGCAGCAACTGATAATCGCACTGAACTTTTTATTTGTGTAATGCCAGGTATATAAAGGGCAGCATCTTTTTGGTGTGTGGTTCAGGTTTGAGAAGCGTATCTACATTCCGTTGCCTGAGGACCATGCTCGCTCCTTCATGTTCAAGCTACACCTGGGCTCCACGCCCAGCAACTTGAATGAGTCGGACTTCATTGCTCTGGGGAAGAAGACGGATGGGTATTCTGGGGCAGACATCAGTGTCATCGTGAGGGACGCCCTAATGCAGCCCATCAGAAAAGTGCAGTCTGCCACTCACTTCAAACGGGTGCGTAGCCACGGTCGATCGTCAGCCGCCCGTCCTCTGCTGTTGACCGTATTCAGTGTGATTTTCATTGTGTTCACAGGTGCGAGGGCCATCTAGGCAGGACCCCAACATCACGGTCGATGACCTTTTGACCCCGTGTTCTCCAGGGGACCCCAATGCCATAGAAATGACGTGGATGGAGGTTCCTGGGGAAAAGCTCTTGGAACCCATCGTCTCCATGGTGAGAGGAATCTTTCACTGTGTAACCGTTATATAGATATAATGTGGTATCATTGACATCATAATGATGATGATGATGATAATAATAATGATAATGAAAATAATAAATAAGGCTGTGTATTTTAAGGAACAAGTAAAGATGAGTATTGTGTTGACCAGAAGGACGAAATGGGCTTTTCCTCTTTTCAGTGCAGTTTTAATCTTTGTTGTTCTTTTGTAGTCGTACATGCTAACGGTATTAATGTCTGCAGTCGTACATGCTAACGGTATTAATGTCTGCAGTCGGACATGCTAACGGTATTTATGTTTGCAGTCGGACATGCTACGGTCTCTCACGAGCACCAAGCCAACTGTGAACGAGCAGGACCTGGAAAAGCTGAAGAAGTTTACAGAGGACTTTGGGCAGGAAGGCTGAAGCACAGCAGTACAAAACCAAAGCAGATGGATTTCGACTGTAAAGTGTTTTCGGTTTTTCTGACTCCTCTTGGGTTTATCTGTTCATTTAATTTCAGTGCTTTCCAGGTCTCTTCCAGACTTGCCATTTTCCAGCTCCATTAAGTGCATCTGGGTGACAGAAGGGCTTAAAACTGTTTGCACCCTGTAATACTTTATATTTGCATATATATAACACTTGTATATGTATTATAAAGTTGTTTTATCAACAAATCTTAGATGACTATGACTTGCACGGTTTTTAATGGATACTTTAAAACACTTAAATGTACTTTTGGTATTGAAAGAATAAGACTAAGTCTGCATGCCATGGTCCTTGTTGGATGTAGGTCAATGGCCTGGAAGTCATGGATGTTGTAGACCTGATTATAGGCATTCACTGAAATCTGCAAACTATACTTTTGGAGCCTGTGTTTATCTTTCTTATATATATATATAAAAAAAAAAATGTTAAACTTTGTTGTGGGATTACAAAATTGATGACAGGACCAAGTCATAGTTAATGGTGAAGGCGGGGATGCAGTTAATGAAATCATATCATTGTTTTGTCAATATTTACTATTCAGAAAATAATTTGAAATCCTTATTGGCTACAACCAAAAGGTCATAATGCCCTACTGTGGCAGTTATGCCTGAAGGTGTTCAGTACATACTTAGGTCTGAGAATTGTACAGTGATCCACAAGCAGGACTTGAATTGAAGGTGGCACTGATATAACTGGTTTGTAGCAGCTAATCGTGTGTTTTAGGAGAGGTGCTTAAAGGCCCCTGGTATGTACTGCTTGTAATGTTCGCTGTATCTAGTGGCGCCGTACGACATGTGCCTTGAATTTTTTTTTCTTTTTCTAATGAATTAGTAGTTGACATCTAGAAAGAAACCTCTTCACCTTGTGAATTTGATATTTTCATTGCTAGGACATTTTACACAATGTGTTTCATTTTACTGCATTTTTGACATATCCGTATCTTTAGGGTTTCATTAAACAAGATTATTTTGTTTTTTCCCCAGGTTTTTTTTCTTCTTTTCCATGCATATGTAAATAAAAGTATCACTTATAGAAATTATAGTTCGCTGGGTTTTTTTATTCTGTTCAATGGTCTATTATTAATACTTCACTCATTTGGTGCAATTATTTCTAGATCAAGAGATTCATAACATTTTGACATTGCTGAGATTGCAGTGTCCTGATAAGTAAAGGTGGTATCCAAATAGACTGCTATTGCTGCTAAAACGGCATCTACCAAATAAGACGGTTAATGTTTTAATAAAATAAAATAAAAATCTCTACCTACGTCACCTGACTCTACATTACTGTCCTGAGTGATCATGGGTTAGCCGTTAAGAATCGACAGCCGTTAAAAGCGTCTGAAAAACGTATGACTGTAAGTACGCATGATGGACGTCGTCATAGTACTCCTTTCCACTAAAACCTCACGAACTGAGAAAACTTTGTCATGCAGCATTGCAAGTCGGGTACTGGAGTTTATGGTGTTTTATCCACACAACAGTTACCAATATGGCTTGTATCCTAAAAACTACACGTCCCAGCTATACCATCCCTGATTATCAAAGCGTCTGCGAGGTGGGACGTAAAAGTCGTGCGGTTCGGTTTGTTTTGGTTCGTGGTTCTGCGTCTGGATGTATATACCTAGTGTTTGTAGTCGTGTTGCCAGTCCTCTGTAATAATTAATCAGACCGAAGGTCACTTTGCCAAAGGTTTTTTCTCAGCGACTGATCAATCTCCCTATTCGAGGAGCGCCGGCCCCTCTTCGTCTCGCTCCTCCCTAGTGCTGGCTGGCTAGCTGGCGATTTTATAAGAAACATCCATGTCCTCCGAGGAAGGTTTGAGCTCTGCGATTTCGGACTGGCTCCCCTTCAACTCTTGGTGGCTTCTTTTGCCTTTCATTATGTTACTTGTTGTTGCTGCCTTCATCGTGGCCTTTGTGTTGTTGTTATACATGATATCCCCACTAATAAGCCCCAAACCACTAAAACTAAACGGGGCCCACGTCGTGGTAAGTGCAAAAATAATTGTCAAACGAAATACGTATCCAGCTAGCTATGTCGGTCTGTCCATTATTTAGAACGGCTATACTATAAAATGTGGTGAATTAAGGTTAGGTGATTAAGTTTTTTCACAGTATGAAGTTGACCTAGCTATTTAGCTACTCAAAACTGAAAATCAAAAATAAAATTATTTTAATGAATGGTTGATTTGTTGCTTGTTATATCGGGACCTTCTGTGGCGTGTATATATTCGGATGAATGTATAAAAAACAAATGGCATATTGGATAAATAACAAGCGACTTTGTAAAACGTAAATATTGTCAAGATATTTCACAGTTATGTTTAATGGTTTAAGTTATAAACTAATAACGCTTAGCTCCATTTGTATGACTGCAATAAGGTTCTCCGGAGAAGAGCTCCACTCAATCGTATTGCAGTCATCTTTCTTCTTTATTAAATGTTCATTATGTCATTTAAGTGTACAAATTTGATTTAAAAGTTAAAGAACTCCCATGGACATATCTTGTACAAATGAATTGGCTGAATGATTCGTTGAAACGAAGTGAACAAAATCCAGTGTTGCTTGTAGAACGTGTTTACTTTGATGGGTGAAAGTCTGCTCTGGGCATAAAGGTCATACACAATCTAATGCAGATCACGCTTCAATTACTTTTGGAGTGCGATCTACACAAGACTGTGAATGAGTACATATGACCATTATGATCCAAAACATGCACTATTTAATAATGGGACACCCTACAAATAAATTTAGTATTAAAAGGAAAATACAGAACTATACAAATTAAGTGAGCGTTGCCTTGTTTAATGAACTGGCGTGTGAAACCTGGTTGAACATAATTCTGTGTTTAATTGGATAGAGTCTGATATAAATATGAAGTGCAGAAGTATTACCTTCAATCCCCGTTAGAGTCCCCTTTCCCTCTTTACAGATATTAAATGATTAAGATCTCTTAAACTACAAAGAATTAGTCTTGTTATAGCAACAGTCTCTCAACCATTATCAAATGATTTAGTAATACGCAATAATGAAGATGTTTTTTTTTTTTTTCTGTTAGTGTTACACGCTTAATTGTCAGGAAGTCTGGAATTTCAAAGATTTAGGTCACATGAGCGGCTTAACTGCGTCCACATCATGCATTGACTAAATATTTTTATTCTGTTGTAGGCCTGGGTAGGCATATGTATTGGAAAAAAAAGATAAATCTCCAATAGATATAAAAGATGGGATTAATCATGAATTTGGCTCAGAATGGGTATTCTGCTGATGATTTGTCTGTTGGAGTATAAATTTAAAATAAATAAAATAATTTGCATACAAGCATCATATAGACGCTTGTAGAAAGAATGGATCAAAATTGAACTGAAAGTGTATTAAAGGCATAAATGGCATAATAATTCTGTATTCCTGCAAAAGTCCTACTAATACTGGATATAGAACCTGATAAAATTTCTCATGTATTTATTCAGCTGAATAACCCTACATTCTATGTCCTTGTCTCAAAAAGTATATGTACCTGCAAATTCACTTGTGGCAGTTACTGCAACATCATGTGTCCTCTAGTGGCTGGTCCATTTCACTTTACAGAACTGCTGATCAGTCTCACACATGGGGCTCGGGGGACATTTGGTCCATTTCACTTTA
>JAOYSI010072665.1:39600-55674 GCA_025775065.1 Hiodon alosoides | reverse complement strand
GGTGAACCGGCGACAGGGTCATGGGCGGCCAAGGCTCATTGATGCACGTGGGGAGCGAAGGCTGGCCCGTGTGGTCCAATCCAACAGACGAGCTACTGTAGCTCACATTGCTGAAAAGTTAATGCTGGTTCTGATAGAAAGGACACAGAACACACAGTGCATCGCAGTTTGTTGCGTATGGGGCTGCATAGCCGCAGACCAGTCAGGGTACCCATGCTGACCCCTGGCCACTGCCGAAAGTGCCTACAATGGGCCATTCATGTGGCTGTTACTTTGACACGTACCACCTACCTAAGCATTGTTGCAGACCATTTACAGTCTTTCATGGCAACGGCATTCCCTGATGGCATTGGCCTCTTTCAGCAGGATAATGCGCCCTGCCACAAAGCAAAAATGTTTCAGGAATGGTTTGAGGAACACCACAACGAGTTCAACATGCTGACTTGGCCTCCAAATTCCCCAGATCTCAATCCAATCGAGCATCTGTGGGATGTGCTGGACAAACAAGTCCGATCCATAGAGGCCCCACCTCGCAACTTACTGGAATTAAAGGATCTGCTGCTAACGTCTTGGTGCCAGATACCACAGCACACCTTCAGAGGTCTTGTGGAGTTCATGCTGCGATGGGTCAGGGCTGTTTTGGCAGCAAAAGGGGGACCTACACAATATTAGGCAGGTGGTCATGTGGTCTATGTTATGGCTGATCGGTGTATATACATATGTGTGTGTGTGTTTTTATTATAACTATGTGTTTTAACTGCAATTCTGTTCAAAAGAATGCAAATGACAGTAGCAGAAAGTCATAAATAGCTATCCATCAATCACACGGTTAGCTTGACTATCAAGGCAAATTATAGCAAAAAAAAATATTCAGACAAAGATTAGGCCCCACACTATTTGTATAATAATAATAATAATAATAATAATAATAATAATAACAGAACATGAATAGGTTCTACTTTTTAGTAAGGACTTTTTCTTGTATAAGATTTTATGAGTTTAGGTAGGTATATTTTAGATATGATTAATCTCATGTAGCACCAGACTGCAAGAGATGAGGGGTCTAGGAGAAATCTACACTGCACTGACAAATAGCTGTAAACAGACTCCATGCTGGCGATAGTGTTAGGTCCAATAAGAGCTATTAGTGCCCTCGTATGTGTGGAAGGAGCATTTAATGAGTGGCTTAAAAAACTATGAGTTTAATGAGTGGCTTAATGTGAACCTGTGCCACATGGGGGTTTCGTATTACACTCTTACATGCACCTCGATAGATAGCCAGATGAGCAGCATATTTGTAGTGCTTTGTCAGGTGAAGTCAATAGTTTTTCCTTTTATCCTGGGCAGGATGGCAAACAAAACGGTCAAGCTTCGTAAATTTACTTTCAGTAATGTTGCTGTGGTATTTTATATACTATATATACTTTATATACTTATATACTTTCTTATGAAAGACCTCTCAGAGAGCTTTGCCTTTATTTTGGGGAGCGAGGTGCATTACTCTGAATTCAGAGTTTCTCTGCGGTCATTCTAAACCTTAGTCAGCGGATAGCCAGTACAGATCAACATGCACATTGCGTCACAGCCAAAAGAGAAACTAAATAAATAAATAAATACTTACCAAGACATGAGGACTCCATTTTCTGAGCTAATTCAATGACAGTCATATAATTTTGTTTTTCTTCTTATTTAATTAATTTTCTCACTGCAGATAATGTCAGAATAGGTGCTGACCAATTATTAGTCTGACAACTACATTAAAGTCACCTTACTGATAAAATTTGACCTTTTATCTTTAAACTGCTTGTGACTCTGGGGGGCTGACAAATGTTAGCAATCATGTGATTGGACTTTTAACTGAGTGTCTCTTGGCCTTTTTTTGCAGAAATTTATCGAGTTTGAGGATGCACTTGAGACAGAGAAGAAAGAACTGCAGACACAGGTGGACAGCCTGGAGCTGCAGTCAAAACAACAGGAGCTCAAGACCAAAAACTATGCTGACCAGAGTGAGCCTTGAGTGGCACAGTGTTTCTGATATGTGTTGACTGCAGTCCAAGGCTGTGGTGACATAACCATAAAATACATAGTAGGCTTCCTGAGTGGTTCAAGAAAAGGCATTTGCTCAAATGTTCAATTAGCTCTATTATGTAGATTTTGGAGGTTCGGGTAATGATCGTGTAATTTACCGAATTGTGACTGGGAGAGCACAGTTGCAGCACACAATCACTTGGCTTGTCATTAACTGGCTTCACGGGCGCTTACAATCGCCATCGAACCTCTCGCATAGGCTGCATGGCCTGCAGTGTGTAAAATTACCTGTAGCTCGAAGGTGAATAGATAGGTGGACACCAGTAGTACTTCCACTGTGTCGTGGTGACGAGCTGAGATACATTAGCCTTAAAAATGTATAATCTTAAACTTAAAAATATAATCAATATTTGGAGTGACAACCCTTTGCTTTTAACACTGCAACAATTCTCTTAGGTACACTGTCGTGCAGTTTTATCAGACAATTTGCAGGTAGATTGTTCCAAGCATCTTGAAGAACTTTGAACAGTTCTTCTACAAACTTTGGCTGCCTCACTTGCTCCTGTCTGTCCAAGTAATCCCAGATCAGGGCTCTGTGGAGGCCATACCATCTGTTGCTGAACTCCTTGTTCTTCTTTCGGAAAATGAATGTTTGGAAATCTAAAAATTGCTTTTTTCTACTGACACATTAATCAAGAAGACAAAGAATAAACATCAAATACAAAATGTATGTAAAACCGCTAGGGTGCTTAAGAATTTTGCACAATACTGAATATACATACGTGAACACAATACCAATACTATTGGAATTCCATATAGGAAATGGTCTGAAGCTTTGGTTTGATACATCATCCTTGAAACATCAATTTGTGATGAGAAGCAGAGACATTTAGGTGAATTTCAGTACATAATTGACCAGATTGTGTGTCTTTAATTTTCTGGCCTACATCTGGAAAGTTGTCAAAATGTTGTCTCTTCTGTATAAACCTGGATGCCTTTAGTATGATGCATGGCTTCACTTAACCTCAGTAGAATATTTTACACACTGCTCTATCTTAAAGAAAACCTATTTAGCTCATTTTATTAAATTAAAGTGAGAGATTAAAGGTCATAGCTAAGGCCACTCCCACTCCCCACTGTCCCCAGTATCTCGCCTGGAGGAGCGGGAGTCAGACATGAAGAAAGAGTACAACGCCCTTCATCAGCGGCACACAGAGGTATTTTCTTCCATTGTGTGGCCATACAGCTTGAGAAAGCATTCATTGGGAATGATGTCTAATAAATCAGGCAGCTACATCAATGTAATAACTCAAAGCTATAGCAATCTTGTCTTGGTTAAAGATGTCAGCCACCTAGTTGATAAAAGCACCACAATGAATAACACATTTGTGGAATAAAACATTTTGATTTGTAAGAATATTTTTGTGTTTTAAGCTAGATTCAGGGTTTTCAGGTTGAGTTGAGTGGAGACTAGGTTTGGTGTTTTGGCTCAACCAAGTTATCAGCATTATCAGTCACATAAAATGTATATTAAAAATCGCAGTTTTGATTCTGACCCCAAATTTTGGTACCTCACAGATGATCCAGACTTATGTGGAGCACATTGAACGATCCAAAATGCAACAGTCAGGGAGCAACAACCAATCAGAGGGTACTGGAAGAAGGTTGGAACATTTTCAGTTTTTTCTTTCAGCAAAGAGAAATATTTCTAACAACAACTGAGTGTGACGAACAACAGACGTGGCATTTGAACCACATTAAATCCAATTCTTTAAACCCTAAGGATTTTGTGTATGCTTGTATTGGTACCATAAATCATGTTGCGGTACATTTTTACTCAATGTTTAATGTCCTATTACCTTCCAAAAGATATCTGTAGTCCTGCACATAGTGGGCACAGATTTAACCAGGTGGTTCTTGTTGAGAAGCCTGAATGAATATAAGAGCATATTGGCAACAAATATGACTACTGGCCAGGAGCAGTGTAGCTGGGGTTGCTGACAATCGGCCCAGTGTAGATCAGCTTCTTGGTGTACGAGGTGGTATACACGGCAGTCCTGCCGTGGCTCACTTGTCTGTCTGCTGCTTCCCTGTCCCGCCTGCGCTTGGTGTGCATGCTTGTGTGCTGTGGCCTTGTCACCGTCTCTAAATTGTGTCTCTCGTTGTCTTGCTCTCTGTGCTGTTGCTGATGTGTTATGTGTTTGGCCACAGTCAGCGCCACAACTGGAGGAGAAGGTAAATCAGCCTTAAAATTCCCTCTTACCCAGTCTTAATCCACCCACTGAAATCCAACCCTCTTTGACTCTTGAAGACCTGCCTGTAGCTGCCCTGCTCTTCATTTGGGATGGGGATTCTGAACCTAATTTTCCCTTTCCCTTTCAAAAACAAATTCCTTCAAGAACCCAAAAATATCTGAGCAGAATCAAGCAAATTTTCTCTGATTCGTCCATCTGGAGCTAATCCTTTTTAGGTGTGTGCAGGCCTCTTCCACAGTTGTTATACAGTCATCTTAATTTCTAAACCTTTGGTTGTAGGTGTGTTGCAGTGTACACTGTTCCCTGCCTTTTCTTGGCCTTAAATGGTACCTGCACCCGAGATTTTGGTTGGCTAACCATGATTTGTCCTATGCGACCTAACATTAGGTTTTTGTTGACCCAAAACATCTACCGTGGCCCTGTCTTCAGCCTCTCAACTTCTGTGGGGCAGTTCCAAGGGAACAAGGGTAATTGTTTTAGAGAACGTCCTGAGAGACAATCCAGGGAACGAAGTGATAAGACCTTGAGGAGCACAGAGATTCTCTTCTTCCTCGTCTTTCTGCTCCTCTTCATCACTCCTCCTCGCCTAGGCGTAGGAATGGAAGGCACAGGTCCACGTCCCCAGAAAGCGACGGATGACTGCATCGAAGTGGTGTAAGGACCCCTCTTCAGAGGTAGTGGACTCTGTGGAGGTCTCATCAGGGAGTGCATGCCATTGATGGGGAGGACTACATACGCGCTAGTTGTAGCTTAGTTAGTTTTTGGCAGGGGTGAGCCGCTTGGTTTTCTTGGCCCCTGCAGTTCAGTGACGCACTGTACTATCTGGACAAAGCAGAAAAGATGGGTCTTTCAGACGGTTGGGTCCTCAATTTCGGCGCAGGTACTGCCTCTGAGTTTGGCCGGTTTCCGAGGAAGCAATGTTCCAAATAAACAGTGCCTTCCTTCACCTTGGGGAGCTACCACACCGTCTTGGTGGCTTACCTAGCCAAAAAATTTGCTTTGGTTTTCTTTGGGCGTGGCCCCGACAAGCCGTGTCTCCTGAAGCCCACTTTCTCGCAGATACATTTCTGAAGGGGGCATGGTGGCTCAGGCTTCAGAAGAATAGCATTGCTCCCAATGGAGGCTTAATATCATGTTTCAAGTTCTGACAAAACCTCTATTGAACCAATGCGATCAGCAGAGCTGAAGCTGTCTTGTTGGCAACCGCAAAATGAGCTAGTTGAGTTGCAGGTGTTGTCTGTGTCCAGAGCTTGTTTACCCTGCCTTCTTACCTAAGACATTCTTACCTAAATTTTTATCACCCCGTGATTTTATAGGATTGCAGTCACATGACACCAAGTGCTTTCATGATGATTCGGCAAATCTGCTCAGATATGTCGGGTTCTTGATGATTTAATACAGTAGTGATGATTTATATTTCTATTTAAGGGAACCTGGTTTATGATACAATCCCAGTGTTCTCCGCCTATGAGCAGTCATTAAACTGTTTACCAGCTACATGTGTACGGCCACCATCTACGCTTTGCAATTTTTGCTATTATACTTTTTGTTCAGAGCAGTACTCTTCTCAGTTTTACAATTTAGCTGCTTAGCAGGCGATTTTATCCAAAGCGACTTACACAGCTTACAATTCATACACTTGTACAGCTGGATATTAACTTAAGTATCTTGCTCAGAGATACAACAGCTGGGATGGGACTTTCGTTTACAAAGTGACCTTAACTGTAGGTTGTTTCGCATGTGTCCGAGTTGCAAGTCTGTTTCAGCTTGTTTGTTTGTTTTCTGTTGAGTATGTCTGTAAGCTTTCAACCTAACCAACTGAAACTTCAGGAAACTAAGTGGCAGTCATCAGAGCCCTTACACATTCCCTCCCTTTCTTCTCATCTGCAGCAAGACGGAGCGGCCACCATCGCTCAGCCTGTTCCCCAGTGCAGAGGGGATGGTACGTGGGTGTCAGGGGGGGGCTAGGATGGCTCCCGGGCCCGATGCTTGGCAGGCCAGCGAGCTCAACCAGCTCTGCTACGTCTCCGGCTTAAAGGTTTGCTAGAACCATTTCTAGCTTCTGTAGAGCAAAGGCGGGGTGTCTCTCGCTCTCATCCTGTCTGATCACATCCAGCCAATGTCTGTGTCCCATCAACGCCTGCTTACGTCACACAGAGAGGGCGTGAACACTGTCCCCTGTTGTTTTGGAGATCCACAACCAGAAGCTTAGGAGATTGGTGTAGCTGCCAAGTCTTATAAGGAACCACAACTTTCAAAAATTTTAATATTTAAAAAATATATCAAAATGTATCTTTACTATAGAGTATAATTTTTTTCAACATATTTTTTGATAGATCAAATAAATAGATATTTATTACAGATGCCCAGTGTGAATATAGATTAGTTTTTTTGTTAATAGTTTGAATTAGCTGTTAGAATAAGGTGCTTACCATAGCCTCACATTACTTATTATAATGTCACTAGAAAGTCAAAGGTTTTAATGAATGACTCAAGCAAGTGAATGGGGTCCATATTTGGGTATGGGTGCAGTTTATTATCATTATTCTTTTTATTTTTTATTTTATTTATTTATTAAAACTTTAAGCTTTTGTGTTAGGTATTTATTCTCTGCTAAAACATATCTTATGCAAGAAAGCCTCACAATAGCCAAGAATTAATGTAACAAAAATACCTTTTGCTAAATCTGTTTTTGTAGAATTCTGGGGTTTGGAAAAAGTTTGAGCACATCGTTTGTCATTTGATAACTTCCTAATGTAAATCACAGTGGTGGGGCATTGTGGTCTATCAATGTGATGGGATGTTGTTTGAGTAAAACTCTACTGGACTCAAAGTTTTCATCGGTACAGAGTAGAGAGATGTCTTCTGAATGTAGTTCCGTATGATTTTCAGGCAAGCTGCCAAATGTTATCTGAATCTGAGGTGCAGCGTGTCTTGTTTCGCGCTACTGAATTTTTCATCCAGCTGTTGACGGGAGGTTTGACTGGTAATTTTGATGTTATGAGGTTAGAGAATATCAATATAAAATGTCTGATTTGAAAGATTTAAATTAGTATGATGCATTTGAGCTTAGCTTTTTATTGCGTGATTCTGTGATATGGGGATTGTCTGTAGAGCATTCGGTTGTTGTCATTTGTCCTTGATGGTCAATCGATTGACACTGTAACCCTTTGCTAGGCTTGCCTGTTGACAGAGACACTGAATGGCGCAGGAGCTCACTTTTTTTAACAGGGATCATAATTTGCCTTCATGGCCCGTCGCAGATCCACTGAGGCCTCTGCTGAAAAATCCAAAGGTTTCATTTTAATTGGGATTGTATGCATTGCAGTGGTGCTGGCATGTGGAAACCAAACCCAAAAAAAGCCGTACTTAGCTTCAAGTCAGTGCTCAGTCTTTTCAGAAGCTAAGTTAACTATGGTTGAGTGGAAAACGGGATTCTGCATTGCTTGTGACATGCCACCTTATATTCAAAATGATGATTTTTTTACATGTTGATTTATTTGATCTAATTTTTGGGGTACATTTGTGTGTCCTGCTTTCTGGATATGTAAAATATGTATTGTGCGACTGGATATGTGTATACTTCATCATATTACTTTAGTTGTCTGCGTATTGTCGTGTGTCTGCTCCAAAGAATAACACAGCCTTGAATTCATATTTTGTGTTTCATAGATTAGAGCCTCTGTCAGAGGACATGATGTAGTTTATTAGAATTCAATAGGGAGCTACTTATTATTCTAGAAACATTTTTAAAGAATCCTTTAGCAAGAAATAAATTAACAATGCCAATGCGATCTCTTAGAAATAAATATGGCAGTCTTTCTGAGCGTCGATGGATCTGGCCTTTCCGATCAATAGTTTCTGCAGGAGTTGTTTTCTCATTGACCTCATTTGACCTTGCTGCTGAGCAACTCATCAACAAGTTCCTCTGGAGAAATCATGCCTATGCCAGGGAAAAGAACTGGCGGCTCATGTGGCCTCCTGGCCCGTACTGCAGCTGATACAGGCCTCAATACACACACTCTTACACACACACAAACACACACACAGACACACACACACACTCACACATAGACACACACACACTCTCACACACACAGACACACACAGTCACACACACAGAGACACATACACACACTCAAACAGACTCACACACACACAGACACACAAACACAGACATAGCCACACACACACACACATACAGACACACACACATACAGACACACACACACACACACAGACAAGATACACACTCACACTCAAACAGACTCACACACACACACACACATACTCACCTCTCATCACTCTTCTCCTCTGCCCTGTCTGCTCCGCTGTTGCCCAGGACGATGAGTCTGAGTCGGGACAGTCCTCAGCAGCGGCCACCCCCAGCACCGCAGGCTCCCAGTCCAACACTCCCACCTCCTCTGTGCCCTCGGCCACTGTCACGCCGCTCACGGAGGGCTTCCAGGCTGCGTCGGACTTCCACGTGGAGCGCAGCGGCAAAAGTATTAAGAATGCTAAACGCCTCAGCAGAAACATGGAGGTGCAAGTCTCCCAGGAAACCAGGAACGTCAGCATTGGTGAGGCCCCTGCAGAGACTGATGCACAGGGCTTACACTGTAGACTTTGCTGTCTGTCCTCTTCTGTTTTTGTCTAAAACAGTTGAATTGAACAGGGAACATGCTGATAAAGGAGGATGTTGGTAGGTGGACAACCCATCAGGATCCGGTGGAATTTGTTTCTTGTGGTGCAGTTTGTAATATGTGATATAATAACGGTTTTTTGCAGGGATGGGTAGCAGTGACGAATGGTCTGATTTCCAAGAGATAATTGACTCCACCCCAGAGCTGGAGAGCATGGACCCTCGTATCTACTGTGGGGGAAACAGGTATATCCTCCCCAATGAGCCCAGACATGAACAATTCTCCAGTCACTCATTTTGACCGGAACTAGTTATTTTTCTGGGTGTGCTTGTAAAATAGTCAACAAAGTTGTACTGATGCTTAACCGGCCTTTGTCAGGTTCAGACAACAATGTTTTAACCCTGGCCTTTGGTCTTTGATTTCTAGCCCCTCACAAGGGATCGTAAATGAGGCTTTTGGCATCAACACAGATTCCCTGTACCACGAGATCAAGGACGCCAAGTCTGATATCATAGGGGACGTGGATGCTGGGGCTGAGTTGCTTGGTATGTGGATGGTGATGTGGTGGCCAGGTTGGGCAGGGGTAGCTGTCTGGAGTAATGAAGCCTGTGCAACTCAGATCACCCCATAAGAACAAGACTGGTTTGACTGACCATCTTTATTGCCAGGCGTTGCCTTTAAGACTCACAATGTGGATGAGCGCTCAGCAGCAGGGGGTGAGTTATTGACAGTTAGAAGCTGGGTTCTGAAAATCATATACCAGGCCTTTGTAGTTCTGCTGTAATAATGACTTCTACACATCATAAAAGCGTACAAAATGGTAGGTGCTCTATGTTGAACACACCGTCACCACAGTGTGAGTCAGTATGGTGAGTGTGCTGTGTGGCTTTGACTCTGTGTCAAAATCCTGCATGAAGCCCTGTCAGAAAACCTGCTCAGCGGAATGTATGCACTGCTGAGCTCACTCACCATTCCGTGCAAGGCCCCCTGGGAGTTCTTCATGCTTCTACCATTACAGCTTCCCTGCCCATAGACGTGTTTTTTGTTTTTATAATTTCTTTATTTCACTCTATAGGTGGTGGTTTATTTTATCCCTTTTGAGTCACTGATTGACCCTGTCTCTATGCTTCCTTTCTCTCCCCTGTTTGTGCTTCTGCGGGACACGCCCATAGGGGAGTTTTCAGGTGTGTATCTGCCCCCGGGATTGGTTGGTATTTCGTCTCTCATGTAGGTATAAACGTGTGACATTCCCCCCCCACCATGACTTTCGCTAGCTTTGCTTTTTCTGTTTTTATGTCCGAAAGCTCTTTGAAACTTTACTGGCACAACATTAGGTTCTCAAATTTGAAAAAACAAAAGCAAACTGGACTAATTCCTGAATTACAATTTCTCAATTTACATCATAACAGTCTAATTTATACATTATCCATCTGAATATATACATTTCCCAGATTAATGCTTCTCTTTCAAAAGATTCAAAAGAATGCCTTTAATTAATTCTGTATATTCATTATAAAGTTCTCACTTGTGAGTACAGAAGATAAAGGCTCATCTGATAATACAAGAAACGTTAGAATGGAAAGGCTGGCATAATATTAGTGGAAGTACCCTGACTTTGGCCATTGCCAACTTCAGTGTATCAAATCCGAGTATGATGTGAACTTGTTTCCAACCTAAAAGCTTTCCCTCTCTTGCCTCAGTATAAAATGCTTACTGGCTTCTCTTTCTTCTCTTTCTCTGTGTCTCAACCCCTCCCCTATACCCGCTTCCCTCCTTTCAATCTCTCTGCACCTTCTCCCCTCCGTCCCACCCCGCCGGATTGCGTATTCAGTGCGTGATGATTTTTTCGGTAAGGCACCTTGGCCTTATTCACCCTTTCATTGCTCGTCGTCCCTTCCTCTGCCTAACCAATAGAAGCCATATACTCCACTACATTCTCACATCTTCCCCGGGCTGTAGACTGCTCCCCTTGCTCTGGCTGAATTTGGGTGTAAGGGTTTGTCTGTGTCACACTTTATTTGACCTTTTCCTTTACTAGGCGTTACTGGGTTGACAAATTAAATCTAAAGTTAAACCAAAACCCTCCCTTGACACTGTAATAGGAATGGGTAGCTTTTGTCTTAGATGTGGCCTTGAACAGGATTACATAATATAAAATAATTAGGGCGATGTTAATTACTGCAGAATGCAAGCTATGTAAGTGTCTGTGGATGTTTGAAACAAAGTAACCAAATAAATAATACAGTTACAGCGATTTGTTATAAGCTGACTTATGGTTTCTCAACACTACAGTTCAATCTGCTGCGGCGTTTCTGATCAGGGAAGGGTTTAAATGTTTATGTGCTTCACAAAGATTTTAAAAATCGTTAATAGAAAGACAGTTTAGGTACCATGTTACCATGTTAGATATTATTTGTAGATAATACAAGAGTCTTGATACAAGTGTTGTGTGTAAAACACCAGATGGGTCTGTGATCTTTATACAACCATTGATAGTGCACTGTCTCTCTAGATTTGTCTCATGGAAATGCCAGGTTAACTCTGATGAAATTTTCAGTCATTAGGTGCAGTATTGCGCTACCTCACCCAATCCTCCATCAGCTCTTGATAAAGGCCAGTGGCCCCACACTGTGTGCAATTGCCTCAAGTAAAATGCAATAGGATGGTGCTCATATCTGGGAAATTACAGTTCAGTGTGTGCCCTAGCAAAGTGTAAGATTTCTCTTTCTGGTTTTAGTGGACGTGTAGATTCTGACAACATAATGATACTGAAGTAAAAACTCTGATCTGAAGTATTCGGTAATCCCAGAAACCACCAAACCACCAAATGCATAGCATGAGGCGGGGTTTGGGGGGGTTGCTAAACTGTCGGCTGAACAGACACCTTGTTTGATAGCTACTTCCACTCTGTCATCACAGTGCCTTCAACGTGCCTTCAAATATGGATTGTAACTGACAGACTGTGACAGTGTAAAGAATGAGGGATTGCTGTTCCCAACACTTCTGTCACTGCGTTGTTATTCTGGTTAGTTATCCACACTGCTTTGGCTGTGAGGCAACGAATGAAAGCAAGGAGAACAGATTGTTATCCTTTGAACTGTCAATTAAATGCTCAAATTATTATTTCTTATAGAGTATGACAAGTAAAGTGTAATGATGTATGTAGCATAAATGTATGAACATGAATCATAAGAGCACTTGAACTGTGGGCATTGTGAAGAATATTGTTGTCATTGTTTTTGTTTTTAAAAAGCAAAAGTTGTTACTTGTGTGATACTAGTGACCCTACTTAAACTAATGACCGTACTAAGATTAAAAGTTTTATTTATATAAAGTATAGTTTTTAAGGGATTAAGCCATGTTGACTGATCAACATTTAGATGTTGTGCAGAACATTTAGATTCTGACCTAGAATACAGTTTTAATTGACGTCTTCTTTGTGTAACGTTAGTAGGACATGGGGTTGGTCCACTTCCCTACCAGGGAAGGAAAATTGGCTGTGCAAGTGTTCTCAGTAAAGGATTAAAATTTATTGGAATAGCATTCAAATTAGGATTCTTATCAAATCAGGGGGTTCACAAGCAATACTACGGTGACTTATTTCACTTCTTTCATGGAAACATGCATACGTGCTTCAATTCCAGTTTGATTTAAATTGGTGTCTTTTTTTATACGTTTACATACATTTTAAACTGTCTACATAATTGTTTCTTCTTTAAGTTTCAGCATTAGATTTAGTTTCAATTGACTGTTTGGTGTTTCCTTAGAGTGAAAGACTATTGTAAAGTATTCCATGCTCCTGATATCATTTTTCACATTACACAGGACTGTTTCCAACTATTAATAGGCTAGTGCTATGACTGACTGACTGCGAGAGCATGGGGTATGGGGAACATCTTGTTCTGGGCTTATGCCAGCCGGCCCTCTCTTGCAGGCATGGGGAAGGAAGTGGAGAACCTCCTGACAGAGAACAAGCAACTCCTGGAGACCAAGTAAGGGAGTAGGAGAGTGGCTAAAGTGTGCAGTGAGTTACCCTGCTGTGACAGTGACTGCACTGCCATTCCCTCCACCCCATACCCTCTGCAGGAATGCCTTGAACATCGTGAAGAACGACCTCATCGCCAAGGTGGACCAGCTGTCGGGGGAGCACGAGGTGCTAAAGGAGGAGCTGGAGACGGTGAAGCAGTCCAAGGGCAAGGTGGACATCAAAGTGAAAGAGCTGGAGGAGGAGCTTAGGAGGTAAAGGACAGGACATGGGATAGGCTTAAGCTTGGGTGGCAACCAGATTACGCTTCTGACATCTGTAATATGTGTTCGCTGTCCACCACTGAGGCTGGCGTACTGACTACGGGTTTGATCATGACTATAACAAAATCCACACTTTCGCTTCATCACTGGCAGACTGAAAGCAGAAGCCCTCGGAGCCTCTCTGGACTCTAAGGAGGATGTATGTGAAGATGTAAGTGAGAGAAATACATTCTGGGAAATATACAAAATTCTCTTTATAGAACATTGGTATTTATTAAATTTTCTTCCTTTTTAGAATCAGAGTGGCTAAGTTGTAATAATATAATAATGGCATTACTATCTCTCTTTTCCTCCGGCAGTACACATCCCCACTCCAGGACGACGTGCCCATAACCCAGCGGAGACGGTTTACCCGGGTGGAGATGGCCAGGGTTCTGATGGAGCGCAACCAGTACAAAGAGCGGCTGATGGAGTTGCAGGAGGCCGTGCGGTGGACTGAGATGATCCGGTGAGGGCGATAGGTGCCTCGAGTGTGATTACGGCCAGCTGTCCCACCAATGGCTGTGGTGTGAGCATCGGTGTCTCCTGAGACGTGGGCACAGAACACACACCTGCGCCAGCATTGCTAGCCTCATTGTCGTTGGCATGCCGGAAACGTTACACGGGACAGTGAGATCTACAGCGTCTGTCATATGTCTACAGTGTCTGCCATGTGTCTTTCCAGAGCCTCCAGAGAAAGTCCACAAATGCAGGAGAAGAAGAAATCCACCCTCTGGCAATTGTGAGTGTCGCTTCCAGCTTACTAGTGTAACCGCCCCCGTTCCATTTGCGGTAATAGCCTCAAGTCACCTGCACTGAAATGGCTTGGTGCACCATGTTTCCCCGGGAGACCTTGCTTCACAAAAGCACTTTAGATGTGCCTACTTTGGCAGGTCCCGCTGAGTGACAGTTGCCCCGTTTCGTTTTCCCCTCAGCTTCGCCCGGCTTTTCAGCACGTCTGCCAGCCCCCCTCCTGCCAAGCGGCCCTACAGTAGTGTCAACATCCACTACAAGTCCCCTTCGCCGGCCGGCTTCCCCCAGCGCCGCAGTCACACCATCTGTCAGGAGTGAGTACCCCACGCCTATCGCCCGTAACCCTGCTCCTCCCCATTGTGGACCAGGCTGACTCTAAGCTGAAAACGCTACCTGTACGCTACCACACTCTGTGAATGCAGTGATGATCAGAACCCTTACCATGACAGTCACTAGGAGCAGTCAGTGTCTCTCATGGTGATCAGATAAATTGCCATAGTCATTGCACTCGCTGCCTCAGCTTTAAAAACAGCATCTCTCCTCCCCTTTCTCTCATCTGCTCTCACTCTGCAGTTATCCTGTGTTCCCTACGTCACGGTTCCCATGTTGCCTTTCACGTATTCAGCACCCAAGTAACCTTCGCTAAAATTATTAATGACTGACTTCTAGTAAGAAATGTCAGGCTTCCTGCTTAGTTTGACAAATATCCATTTTACTAAGAGATTTTTTAAAAGATATAGTGAAATTCGAAACATCATTTCATCTCTCAAAATAAATTATCCAAAAAAAACCTTTCTGCAGGTAAAAACATTTGTTCTCCTCTTGAGTCGGTAAAGTTGCTCACTGGAGCAAAGATTGAGCCTTAGGAACTGGAGTTTATGTCACTCACTGCTGACATGAGCTGCTTGACCAGAAGTGCAGCAGCGACAGTGCACAGTTGGCAGAGGACTGTCTGTGCTGGGGTGGGTTAATCATCAGGGCTTCTCTCAGCTCGTTGCTAACGTGCCTCTCCTTCAGGTTTCTTGGGTAGTCTGCAGAGTGAAAAAGATGAAAGTGGCTCAAAGGCTAGTCTTACTGCCCCACTCCCCGTGTGTGGTGGTAGTCGTAGCAACAAGCCAAGATGCATTAGCACAATTGCAGATTCCAAATTGGGGAGAAAAACCAATATGTATTTAATAATACCAAGTAAATACATAAACATACATTAACTCAAATAAATGTTTGTCTTGTCACAATATTTGTGTGTGTTAGAGGCTGGGGTACCCTCTCCGGTCACATCTTCTTGCATTTCCTTGACTGTGGACAGGCCAGTAACGCGGTTGTTTGTCTCCTCAGAGATTGCACGCTGTCTGCCCGGCGTGAGCAGCGGCGTGAGCAGTACCGCCAGGTCCGAGAGCACATGCGCAGGGATGACGGGCTCAGAGAGGCCTGTGGGTGGAGTGTGCCACCCCGGTTCAAACAGGTACCGCCTCACAAGCCAAACAGGGCTATCTCCCTCCCCACTGTTTTTTGTACAACATTGGGCAACTTGTGCTCTAAGGTCGATAACTGAGGGACCTGATATGTGCCCCTGCAGTTCTGTTCCCATTACGGAGTTAAAATGAATATAACCAAATGCATATACAAGAGGTGCTTATTGTGCCCGAGAAATTGTCACTGGGGAAAGGCTTTGTCGGAATGCAGTTCACGAAAGATTTGGTGAACACATTGAACTAATCAAGTCCAACTGTTTTTACTGTCTTTCTTGTAAGGGAATTCTAATGCTTACTGTTAATCCTTATAAAACTACTTTGTTCATAAGATTAAATCTATTCATTACCCAACAACCAGAAATAACTGGTAGCTCAATTGCTGTGGACCTTGTACTTGTACAGCTGGATCTGAGGAAATTTTATAATATAAAATGCTCACAATACTGACATCTAAAAATCTAAAATGATCATTTTTTCCTGAATGCCCTACTTAATACTGAGATTTGAATGGATGATATTAAGTAATAAGTTATGTGCATGTTATTAAGTCTATTGGATAATACATAATGTAGATGCTATAAAAGATTGGGGGTCTGCTGGTCCAGCATATGACTTAACTTAAACTCCAGCATATGA
>JAOYSI010072665.1:0-39500 GCA_025775065.1 Hiodon alosoides | reverse complement strand
ATACATAATGTAGATGCTATAAAAGATTGGGGGTCTGCTGGTCCAGCATATGACTTAACTTAAACTCCAGCATATGACTTAACTTAAACTCCAGCATATGAGCTTAAACTACTGCACGTTTTGCCCAGTATTGTCACTGTAGACTGCACGAATCTGAACTGATGCACTGATCATAGCTAAACGTCTGTTTGTTTTGGTTCGCCTGATTGCATACACTTGTTTGCATTTCATTCGGGATAAGAGTGACTGCTAAAATGTACTGCACAGTGTAAGGTGTACCTCAGAGAATGCCTCAAAATGGATTGCTTAGGAAAGAACCTATCCAGGTTGGAACAATTTGCTTGTTAAGAGAGTATTCATTTATTTGCTTAGGTGACGCTGTTATCCAAAGCGGATTACTATTTACCCATTTATACAACTGGATATTTACTAAAGCACTTCAGGTTAAGTACCTTACTTGAGGATACGACAACAAGCCCCTGTTCCTGGGACGAGAACCTGTAACCTTCTAGACAGAAGTCCACTGACCAGTAAATGGATTTAAAAGTGCTAAATGCTCCAGATTCTTTATCAAAAGTTAAAAGCACTCTGATAATCTTCTAAGTAGCTTTCAACTTGTACCAAGGTGCACAGCTAAAAAAAAAAAATGTGGATGCGATAATGAGTCCTGTTTTAGTTAAAGAGGTGCCGGATTGTGTGACGCGCTTGCTGGACCAACTCTATGCATCTGCTGAGCAAGCGTTCCTCGTGGATGAAGTAAAACGGGCCTTTGTAAATGCGCCTTTGTGAGCACTACTTTGTAGAGTCGTCACCTCCGCCTCACCCCCTCCAGCCGTCAATGAGGGTACAACCTCCACCCACTGCGGGGTGTAAATGCAAAGTGTGGCCCCATGCTGGGCCTTCCTGCTGTCACCACATGCGCTAACTGTAATCTTCCACAGACTGGGCCGCTGCTGGAGTTCACGCAGGACGGGCCTGCCAAGAAACACCAGGCAAGTGAGACCCACAGAATCCAGCATGACCACTGAACCCCCTTCCCTACAGCCTACAGAGTCTAACTAACTACCCCCATTCATAAAGATCTTAATTATGAACATCATCTTGTTCTCCTCTTTGCTGTCCTCCTATGAGGTTTTGCATTTTACAATTGTGTGCTTTAATAACCCTTAAGATAGAGAAATTCAGCCTGTTTTTACCCTAATGTTTTGTTTGTGAGGTTTCTTTGATGTTCTATTGTGTTATGCATTTGAATGTTTATCATTCTTGGAGGTAGCTGTATGATTTAAAAATGTGTTTATCTGTATATACTGCATTATCTCTCCTCACAGGTCAGCCCCAATGACAAGGAGGACAACCGGATGAAAAATGTCCCTGTGCCTGTGTACTGTCGCCCCCTGGTGGAGAAGGATCCCAACAGAAAGGTAAAGTCACACGCCAGAGAAGTCATAGCTACAGTTGGCTATTAAATGAGTCAAAAATTTGTGGCCAGCTGTTTAACTGTTTAACTGGTGAAACCACTTGTGGGAAAAAATTTAACTCTGATATAGTGCAGTCATTCAATCATGGCACTTTTTTGCATAAAGTGCTGAACAGATTTCATTTTTTTAAAAAGAACAAAAAAAACAAAAAACTCAGAGCCAATCAGGAAACAAATTGGAAAAGGCAGGCGAAAGAACTCCTGTAAAATTGCTTGAGAGCAGACAAGCTGCCTTTAAGACGGTGTGCTGTGCATGACCTGTAAGGTCTTTTGTCCATAGTTGTGGTGCGCAGCTGGGGTGGACCTGACAGGGTGGAAGGTAGCGACACAGGAAGTCTTGCCCAATGGTGCCCTGAAGACCTCGACCAGCAGCACTGACCCTCTGACAGGGGAGGCAGACGCAGAGGAGAGCAAGACTGATCACATTTCCCCGGAGAAGAAAAAGGTACTGTGAACACAGGTTTCCATAAAACACCCATCTCAATGCATTCTTCTGCTCTGAGGCTGAGTATGCGACTTCCCAGCAAGCTGAGTGTCTCTCATCTGAGGCTACAGGCAATGAGGCTGTAAGAATTGCCCACTAGATCCTTGCTTGCGGAGGTTACATTGGTGCTGTAATCTTGTATACTCTGGTTCACTGGGTCTGTAAGGTCTTTGAGAGTGTGATTTCTACCTTGTCTGACTCTTCCAGTCCAAAGAGCTCCACGAGACAGATGCCATGAGCAGCCGGGTGTGGATTCTCACCAGCACCCATTCAGCCAGCAAGGTGGTTATCATCGACGCCAACCAGCCGGGCTCACTGGTGGACCAGTTCAACGTCTGCAATGCACATGTTCTCTGCATCTCCAGTGTGCCAGGTTAGCCACGGTCGGTGGACCATCTCCTTAGTGATGCTGTCTTAGAGGAAAAACTGTGAACGCCTTGTGAGTCGTCCATAAAGGACCAAAAGCCTGGCTTTAAACAGGTGTCTCTCAATAATGAGCTGTAAAGGTGCTTTTATGTAAGTAAAACATTCCTTGATTTGGCTGTGTTGGTGTGTCAGGACATTCCAGCCACTTCACACTGACGCCTGTCTGCCTGGCCTCTCCTTGTCTCCAGCGGCCAGCGAGAGCGACTACCCTGCTGGGGAGATATTCCTGGAGCAGGGCGATGGGGGTTCAGAGGAGACTGAGGGCGTGGAGGGCATGCTGGCCGGCATCACCCTGGTCGGCTGCGCCACCAACTGCAGTGTGGTCCGCAGCAACTGCTCGTCCCGCACGGACACCCCGGTGGTGGACCGGGGCCAGGGTGCGTACGGCCGCCACACATGATCAGACCTGGTGTTATGTCTTTATTCTTCCCCAGGGTAGTGATGGGGATGAGGTCCGTTTCCATGTGATGGCCATGTGTCCCGTAATGTTAGAATTGGGTTAAGTAAAAGCCATGCGTGACGGTACGGCTCAGAGGAGTGAGACCTGAGTTTGAGTATGTGCTCCAGGCCACGTGGCACCGCTGCTCAGCGGGAAGGTGATGAACCCCTCGCAGTCTGCTGAGGAGGCCACCGAGGCCACCGAGGTCCCTGAGCCCATGGCCAGTGAAGCGGAGGAGGCGCTGGGTCCGCCCGGACCCTTCACCGAGCATGTCTTCACGGACCCCCAGCCCCCCCGTGTAGACGTCCCAGTGGGGAGGTAGGAGGATCATTCCCCCTGCGTGCCCTCGGGTGGATTGCCAGTAGACTTTGTATTTAAACTCTCATTTAAGCCATTAGGGGAGACTGAGAGCTGACCTTGGTGACGCATCTCCCGGGCCTTTAGCGAGTATAAGACAGCCCTGGAAGAATGTTGTGTACCAGCTGTACCTACCAAGTGTAAATGTGACTGAACCTGTTCCCCCTTCCAACTCAGGCAGCAAAAGGAGGAGGCAAACTCGACAACCCACGGCACAGAGGAGGACGATGAAGACTCCAAAGCTGGCATCAGCACTGACCCCACCATGTGGTTGGGAGCCCAAAACGGCTGGTCCGTTCTCTACCTCAGCACTGACGTTCCTACAACCCATTTTGTGCTTGAGAAAAAAATTGTCTTTGAACAATGCATTTGCGGTTGATGTGCTATATGACCAAGCCTCTGCCGTGAGGCACAATAGATCCCAGGCCTATATCTCCCTTTATTTTCTCAGGCTGTATGTGCACTCTGCAGTCTCCAACTGGAAGAAATGCCTGCACTCAATCAAACTGAAAGACTCTGTCCTAAGCCTTGTGTAAGTATTTCACACTGTAAACGCCTAGCAACCGAAACAATGGAGGGTTGCCTTGCAAAATGCCTGACCCAAATGAGAATTGTGTTGCCTCTCACCACCCAATCATAGCAAATGTAGGCACTGACATATAAACATATTTGTATATGAGATTATAAATAAACTGCATTTCAGTAAAATAAAGAACCACATTTCCCCAGCAATCGCCACGCCGCCACCAAACCACACCATTTGCCATGCATATGTAGAGCTATTGTTCTCAGTAAAGTTTTCTAGGTATGGGGCTCTGTCTTCAGCAGTGACTGCAAAGTGCATAATGTGAGCAGTGCTCTGACTCCCAGGTGTGTAATGTGAGTGGTGCTGACTCTCTGGTGCGTAATGTTGAGCGGTGCTGTGACTCTCAGGTGCGTAATGTGAGCAGTGCTCTGACTCCCAGGTATGTAATGTGAGTGGTGCTGACTCCCTGGTGCTTAATGTGAGTGGTGTAGTCACTACCAGGTGTGTCATGTATGTTCCTCTGTCCTGCTGTGTTTCAGGCACGTCAAGGGCAGAGTTCTGGTGGCGCTGGCAGACGGGACACTGGCCATCTTCCACAGAGCTGAAGGTACAAACACGGGGGGGGGGGGCTGAGCCTCTCAGGCAACATGTGACACACAGCACAGGCTCACTGCCCCTCCACAGAGAGGGGCACACATCCGTGAAGTGAAATAAACTTTTGTTTGTGTGTGCGTGTGTGCAGACTGCCAGTGGGACTTGACAAACTACCACCTGATGGACCTGGGTCGGCCCCACCACTCCATCCGGTGTATGGCAGTAGTACATGACAAAGTGTGGTGCGGCTACAAGAACAAGGTGCACGTCATCCAGCCCAAAACCATGCAGATAGAGGTGGGTGCCTGTTGCCAAAAAGCCAGAAAAAGACTGATGCATTGCAGCACAGCAACATCATTTTTTATGTTCCAGTTTGAGCTTGAGATCAACTTCCTTAATTTCAGACATTATAATAAACACTGCTTACCGGGACTGCACGCAGAACACAGATAGATTCAGAAGATGAAATATGTCCTTATTTTATGTAAATGGTAATTTTATTAGTGCCTAAAATAATGTAATGTAGTGTAATGTAAATATAACACTGATAGAGGGGACATTAAGACGTTTTAGTACTTCTTATATCACTGTTTACATCACAAGTTATTGGATGACCAAAAATATTCAATAATAATAATAATAATAATAATAGCAATAATGTTTATATAAAGAGATTTCACGATACATTAGTAAAATAGTTTTAAAATATGCAAATGTCAGTGGTGATTCACTGATTTTAGGATAACTGTTGGCATGCTTAATAATAATGAAAAAATTATTTCATTGTAGGATGGACCAATAGAAACTAGTTGACTAGATCCAGTTTACACAATACAAAGACTTAATTAATGTCTATAATAGTATATCTGCTAAGTTTAAGAACATTTGTCCCGAATACATATAGGAAGTTTATTCCCACCTTTCCCCATGTCAGAAGTCCTTCGACGCTCACCCGCGGCGGGAGAGCCAGGTGCGTCAGTTGGCGTGGATCGGCGACGGTGTATGGGTCTCCATCCGCCTGGACTCCACACTGCGGCTGTACCACGCCCTCACCCACCAGCACCTGCAGGACGTCGACATCGAGCCCTACGTCAGCAAGATGCTCGGTGAGAGCCGCCAGATCAAAGGGAGGGTTGCGTGCGGACTGATTACAAAGATGGTTGGGACAGATTTCATGAGTGATAAAAAATCAGCAGTCATATACAGTACCATTAAGACAATTAAATTGTATATTTGCACATTACATTTTTATCCCTGTGGTAAGTTGATATAATTGTCACGCGTCGATAAATATTTTTCTATTTTATTCGTAAATAAAAATTTCTTGCTATCACGTAGTTTGCACAACAGTTAGTCAATCAAATTGATTTGCATTTGCTTTGATGTGCAGGCACCGGCAAGCTGGGCTTCTCATTTGTGCGAATCACAGCCCTTCTGATTGGAGGAAACCGTTTGTGGGTGGGAACTGGGAACGGCGTGGTCATTTCCATCCCACTAACTGAGAGTGAGTATGGGTGCAGTCCTTGATCCTATGGGTCATATTGTGCTTGAGCAAGGTACTTTACTGAATTGCTTCAGTAAAATATCCTGCTGTATAACTGGATGAATGTAGAGATTGTAAACTTTGTCAGTAACTTTGGATAAAAATGTCTGCTATACAAGTTAATTGTGAATTGTAATTCCACTAAACCGTGACGCTCCCCAGCAGTTTAGGAAAATGAGTGAATTAATGAATTCTATAAACTGATAATAATGTCAGCAACCCCCAGGATTGTAATCTGAAAGCGAAAAAATAAGATGGAATAACGGAAGTGTCCAGTAGTAAACAAACGTTTTAAATCTAGGACTTGGTTGGACCACAGGGAATTCATTTCTCTCCAAGGCCAGAGCTTCATATCTTAGCCCATTGTTGTTGGAGTTGTTTCAGCAAGCTTGTAACAGATCTGTTCTCCTTCCTCCGTTTGGTTTCTTCTGTCCGCTCCGTGCTTCTTTTCCTGTGGTTTGTCTGTCTGCCGCCCTCCCCCCACTCCCCTGGAAACCCCTTCTGCACCCTGTTTCTCTCTCCTCCATTCTTCTCCTCTGCCCTGGCCCCTCTGTCTCCCTCCTTCCTGTAGCTGTAGTCCTTCATCGGGGGCAGCTCCTGGGTCTGAGGGGTAAGTTGGAGCCCTCCCTCCTTCTTTCTCTGAGCAGCCACTTTCCTCGTTTTCATCCTGGGTTTGCTAGCTTCCCCCTCGAATCCTGCTAGCTCCGCTACAACCACGAGGTACTTGGAAGGCATCTCTGTCAGTCCCTCTCTCTGCAAACACGCAACTGCAGATAGTGGCATACAGGGTCAGCTTGGCCACTGTTTGTGTCTTTTTGGTGGCCTTGGTTTAAAAGGAAATACAGGTAGGAATTATATCTTCAGCGATGGTAGGGGAAGCTGTCTCACTCACCGTTTCCATTTTCCCATCTGGTCTAGTTGATAGTAGTATTAATTTTCTGTGGAATTGTCACAGTCACGGTGTGGGCCATCAGCATGCCAGTGCCTTTGGTGTGATTCTTGTTTGTGCCACTGTTTTAGTCTTTAGTCTTAAGTATGGCAGGTAGTTGTTGTTAACAATAATGCATACTTTTAGTTTTGTCCATTTTTCCAACCCATGCTCTCATCAGGGGATTGTCGTCCTGTCCTTCTTTGTGCCGTAACATCTGTGACCTGCATCCCATCCCACTCTTCCTCAGCCCTGCACGCCTCTCCTGCCAGCTGACCGCTGTGGTTTTGTTGCATGTCTTCAGCTAACAAGGTGTCGCCAACATCTTCGGGGGGCGTGATCCATGTGTACGCTGACGACAGCTCTGAGAAGACCAGTGGCAGCTTCATCCCGTACTGCTCCATGGCCCAGGCACAGCTGTGTTTCCACGGCCATCGAGATGCTGTCAAGTTTTTCGTCTCGGTGCCAGGTGAGGCTCGTCAATGATTATAAGCTGCGCGGCCTCCTGTGCAGGCCTGTGTTGGCATTTTTTTAAATGCCACTTGCCTGCTGAAAAGGGCTGAAGATTTGATTTTAACAGTTGCTACAAGCCTAAAGGTAATTTGTTATTATGTTTTTATAAGTGCAGCTGTGAATTGAGTGTGGAAACTGCGAGTGCTGTACCTTTTCTCATCCTCTCTGTCTCACAGGCAACGTGCTGGCCACCCTAAATGGCAGCGTGTTGGACAGCCCCTCGGAGAACCCGGGCTCGACAGCGGCCCCAGAGGCGGAGTCACAGGGTGTGCACAATGTGTTGGTGTTAAGCGGTGGAGAGGGTTACATCGACTTCCGCATCGGTGAGCACAGAGGAATTACAATCCGTGTATCCCACACCAGTTCCCTGTAGCTGTAATGCAATCTCTTAATTAATTCATTAATAATATTAATGGGATAATATCATTCTAGGACTTGTCACAGGTTAGAATGTACCTGATTTGTATTACAAAAATAACTGTTAAAATTCAAATTTGTAAATGTAGTTTGGAATCTAATAGATTTATTTTGTTGTAATTAAAAAGGGGCTTTCTTTTGCTAAATGTACAGTAAACTGTAAACCAGGGTCTCTTATGGATGTCAGCCCACACCTGGGTATATCTGTTATAGTACAGTGTCTGTTCACCTCGGGACGCCATCTCAGGCCTGATGCTGTCTTGTAGGTGATGGAGAAGATGATGAGATGGAGGAGAGCTCCACCGAGGCTCCGCAGATCAAGTCGACGCTGTCCAAAGCCGAGAGGAGCCATATCATTGTGTGGCAGGTGTCATACGTCCCAGAGTGACAGCCTCTGTCATCCTGCGGGACCCAACCCCCCCATGGCACGTTACCCAGCCCAACCAGCCCCAAGGGACTAGCCAAAAAAGCCCTGCATCGTTTCAACAACAGTCAAAACAATAACCTGCTACAACTGAACCCAAGTCCCCTACAAATACCTCTTCCCTCCCCTTCTATAGTTACTCAGACCTGTCATGACTTTATTAGACCCCCTCCGTGATGCACTACCTTACTCACTGCTTACTACTGGTCAGAAAGGGCTGGTTTGTTACACGAGCGGCCATCAAACCCTCTAATGTCAATTATGTGATGTCATGGAGGCCAGCCTACAGTATTCCTGGGAAGTATTTTAGATATGAGCGATTTTGACAGGAAGTGGGACAGCCCTATTGGACAGGGGTGGGATGCATCACGCCAAAAGCACACTGCACCCAGGGACTCAAATTCAGGTATGCTGATATCAGCTCTTAATGGAATCTTTCTTAATTTCCGCAAGGCATATGCACAGAAACGACATCTGACGGAGAAGAAGAAAGGCGAAAGATTCTGAAAAAACACACTAGTCTCTTTGGCCTGGGCTACCTCTTTACTTAATGCTTTACACCATATGTAGGGTAGTAGTTAAATATTCCTGTCGGCGAAGGATCCTGTTTCCCCCCTATTTAGCACACATACAAAGTTGTATATACAGAATGAAGAGGCAGGACTGATTGTGTACATAAGGGCACCAGTAAACAGGAAGCAGGACAGTTTGAGAATGGCAACAGTTCAGCAAGTGGTTCCTTTGGTTATTTATTTATTTATTTATTAGATAATTTTCTGATGAGAAAAGCAGGAAGGGGTGTATTGTAATCTCTTTAATGACTAACTTTAATGGGACCAAGACTTCCTGTTTAGAAGGGATTTTCTCCTACATACTGCCTGTCCTGTGGTCTGCCTTAGGGTTGCCCACATCTCAGCAGAGAGCACCGGCAACAGGCAACGGTATACAGGTCAGCCAACCAATGTATGATATTAGTTCAACCAGCTGTATATAGGAAGAAAACAGACCTGATAGAATGCATTATTGAAAATAGATCTCAATTACACCCACACAACAAATTCTGCTGGACGACCGTTGTATGGTGAACACATTGAGTCAATGAGGCTGACCGGACCTCAGAAGTGCCACATCCTTAAGCCTGTAATACTGGCCACTGCTTGCCCCCCCCATTATGACAACTAGTAAGCTGTGAGCTGTTTTTCCCACAGTTCAGCTGTGATTCGTGCATAAACTTCCTCATGTGTTGAAAAGCAGCAGAACTGAGAGGCCCTGACCTCTATGCCAGTATTTTCTGTAAAGTTGCAGTAAAAAACCCCTGTTATCTGCATCCTTTGATACCTGCCTCTATCCCCCCCAGCACTATGTACTCTGTATGTATTAAAAAATATTCACGCTATGAAACCTAGGTGCCATAGAATGCGTCATTCTTTTAGCGTAATAAACATCACTTCCTCCTTCCTTATCTTTGTAACAAACACAAACTCAAACAAAAAATAGTGGGACTGGACTGTATAAAAACTGTATAAATCTCCTGTATAAAAAAGAAAAAAAACTGTAAACACTTATTTGGGACAATCGCCTTTATTCATGAAGACATTTTTGGCCACGTTTTGCAGCACAGTGTGAGAAACAATTCAGAGGGATGGAGAACAATGTTTTGATGATTGCTGTACAGGCCAGCTACTCGACAAGGGCCGACTACAACAAAGATTGCCGAGAATCGTCATTTTAAAGGGACGAACCATGTGCAAGCTACTGCTTCATTTGAGGAGTTCTTTGACATGCACTCAAATTCCTTTTGCATTATTTTTAAGAGATCTGGTTAAAGTTTGGTTTGACAAAAGCACAAACCTACATCCTAGTCGATGCAGGACATACATAAAACAACTTAACCAGTGAACCTTGTGCATAGCACAAATCTCAAGACAATACAAAAAAAGTATGATTTAAAAACAGGGATCTTAGTCTGTATTACTTAGCTGTAATTACACCATTTAACAATTATTTAATTCAAATTTAATCTGATACCATGATTGCTTTATTTGCAGCACTTTAATTATTGCATACAGAAAAAACAGCAACAAACAGGCAAATATATACAAATCTCTTGTCTTTATGTTTTCAGGCAAGACCTCTAGTGCAGTTTTATGATCCAGAATTTGTAAATGTTAAAAACATATTCAACGTATATGCATGGCTGCAGTCTCTTGACCATTTTATAAGATTGCTTTGTAATGCAAACTATTTACAAGGTCACCAAAACATTAAAAAAGCACAATAAATTATAATTTATGAACGGTAAATTAAACTAGGACTAGATATATGGCATCATAAAAAGGTAAAATCTACCTTATGAAATTAGTGCTAAGATAATGTCATAAGCTGCCGACTGAGTAGCCAGTCCCAAGTATCACTGGTCACATTGACGGAGAAGAGGCACTGCTGTGGTGAATCTGTTCTTCCCTTTGGGGAGTAAATGTCAGGAGAGGAGATCGGCAGGACAGCGCTCTCCAGATGTGGATGCACAGGTACAGTGTGGAGTACACAAGCACACTGTCCTGTAAACAGACAGGCCCGTGGTCTATATATTGTCCGGTATCGCCCTCAAAGGATTCTGAAAGAGCAAAAGAAGTGCTGTTCTTTTCCAGCGGTTACATACCCCAATACGCACACACAGTTTGGGTGCCCGAGTTTGAAAAAAGAGTCAACGGTCAATGTGATAGGTAGATCAAAGCGTGCATGTGTATGTAATCTATAAATGTCTGAGGTTTTTGATGGAATGACTTCTGTGTGTGTGTATGGCGTGTGTGCATCACTCGTAGACCCAGCGCTGGCTGTTGTTCTCCCAGCACACCAGTTCCTGCTGATGGAACCACAGCGAAATCTCCCGATGCGCACTCTCCACCGAGTCACTGCCATGGATCACGTTCCTGTGTCACACATAGCCACGTCAGTTTGAATCGGCCTCCCAGTCCCCCAGCGCGGCTAGCAGAATTAACCGGCTTCCCGCGAAGCACGATGTTCCTTCAGTTATTCTGCCCTCGTCAAAATCACATTAAAATCACCAACAATGACAGATTATGACGCTTCACCACATTTGATTAATTTCAGAATCTTTGCATTCACAATCACCCTTTAAAAAATATATATTATGCTCACACAAACCCATAAAAAAGGATTTACTTTAAATAGACTTGAAATCTGCAATTATTTTTACATTCTCTCCCAAATTTGGAATCCCCACTTCCTAATGCATCTCAGCTTGTCGCCACAAGTGCTGCCGCCACATGCAGGTAGGGGGAAGAAGTATTACGATTGGTCCTTCTGATGGCACTGCAAACCAGCAGGCGAGAGAAGCCTTCCAAATTTTATCAACCCCAGCCCGGGCGGCCCTCTGTAAATTGAGCGCCGGCGCTGGGCTCTCCCGATCACAATTGGAAAATAACAAGAGCTGGGTTAGAACAGGCGATCTTCAGCTCATAGGGCTCAGCCTGTGCTTGGGCGAGGGCCTTTACCCACCGAGCCACTCAGGAGGCCATCAATTCATTTTAAATTAAAATAATCTTTGCTCATTCTACAAAACAAGATTGCCTAAAACTAATGTTCAAGCAGAGCACTATTCTGACGAGAGGAGACAGTGACATACCTGCCCACTTCCATGCAGAAATCCCCTCGAATGGTTCCAGGGAGCGAGTCTGCAGGGTTTGTCTCTCCTAACATTTTGCGAGCCGTTTTCACCACATCCAAACCCTGCCATACCTGCACCCACACAGGATGAAACAAACCTTGTTTAAAAACCCTCCCCCTTTAAAGACAATGAGGTCATAAAATATGCAAAGTCTCACCATGGCGACAATGGGTCCAGAGCTCATGTATCGGATGAGTCCACTGAAAAAAGGCTTGTCCCTCAGGTCCCAGTAATGCTCCTTCAGAAGACTGTCTGAGGCCTGGCACAAACCGTACAGGTGAAGAATTCTCCCAACAATCCCATCATTCCTCAATACATTAACTGCAGTTGAAAATCCACAATAACGTTTGTCTCATTGTTCTAAACCAGATTTAAGAGATACCTAATTCTTTTCTCAAGCCGAGTAAGGTGTGATACCTGGACTTTTTCCAGAGCCAGTTCAGTGCTAAACTTCACTCGACACACTGTCCATAGAAACACTACCACCATGACCGGTGCTTTAAAATCTCACCTGCACCATCTTCAGCCCCACCAAGTGGAACCCTTTTTTCTCAAACCGACGGATGATCTCGCCCACCAGTCTCCTGTGGACTCCATCCGGCTTCACAGCAATGAAAGTTCGCTCATTGACCCCTGTCCAGGCTGTGAGATGAAAACCCATGTCAAAACCTCTCTGGGACTCCACCATTTAATCTACATCACTCTAGCATTCATCACTCTAGCACTTTGAACAGCCTTTGTGTTTGCTGGGCCGCAATTAGATTAGTGTGCCTTTTTATTTGAATATTGCTCTGGACTTCAAATCTGAGTCCTGTGTTGCTGGAAGTATGCAGATACAAAGAAATACATATTAAAATAAATATGCATTTATTACTATGTGTATAATAATACAACCAGTACTCAGCTGAAGTCTGGTTAACTAACGTTAATTGAGCTCAGAAATATTACACTGAATAAATAACCACAGTGAAATTAAGCAAGACTACGCATGCAAAGACTTACTAAGTTTGACAAGGGGTTGAAACCAACCAAAATGTCAAACAAGAGCTCTCGAATTCTCGGTGAGAAAAAAGTACAATCACAACACATTTCATATTCAATGGACAAATCACTATTCTATAGTTACTAAAATTAAATTAATTAGGCCATAGTTCTCAGTAAATTTGTATTTATGTTAAACACACATTGTCACAAATAAAACGTATTTTAAAATTACTTTTGCAATTTAAAATCGGTTTAAATAATCGAATGCTATAAGAGAGGATACAATCACACATCGACCAAATTTACCATTAATCCTTCTACGCTTTGTAACGGAATCAACTCGCTTTTGCTGATCAGGCAGCAGCCTTTTCGGTCCCATGATATAAGTATAGCCAGCCTACTAATCGTAAAACGGTCTTGAACGCGATTACGCTGCGAGCAACAATTGACCAATAGGAGCCGGGTTTGTGGCTGGCAACAGGACTAACATAAAGATAATAAAAATATCTTAAAGATAAATGGAAGCAGCCGCACAACTCACTTGAAAGTACATACAAAATAGTGCTTAGAATAAGTTTCCCTATTCAACAATGTCACTTCACGTTCAATGTTCCCTACTTGCTAACGTTACTGCACGATTGTGTACTGATGGAAAAACTCATCCCATTTAACAAATTAGGCATCATACTTGCGTGCCATGATATATCGCCACTGTAATAGGTTGTAGTGTTCACTGAAAGTAACTTTACAGAAACCCCCGTTGTATCTGATGATCGTAACTAAATCCATAAATCGAAGCGTATTAGTAATTGGAAGTAAACTCTCCTTACCTGTCTGGAAAATGTTTGCAAATATGGTCAACACAAGGCAAATCATTATTGCATCAGAAGAAGCCGATCACCCTGTCTGAGAAGGCAGAAAAGAAGTTCACGCGCACGTATTTCAGGCTAGAAGGATTTAGAAGGCTGCGTGCATCTTGAGCGCATGTGTGCGATCGGCGGCGCGTACGCAACAAAAGCACAACACTTGGTTGCTATGGTAGCCACGCACCCACACACAATGAATTGTGCCGGTCTTGATGTATCAATTTAAATGGTGGAACAGCTTTGCAAATTGACAAAATATGATCTCTCTCTTGCCAGCTGTTGTCAACAGTGGGCAAGCTCTGTAGAAGGTAGCCACAATGAGTACATTTTTCTTTTGCATTAATTATATATGGTATATATAGATATGCAGAGTCTTCTGGTTATAGATAAGCAGGTTTTTAGGCTGAGGAAACAATGGTTTTGCAAGAAACCCATAGGATTCACAAGGCTGTAAGTGTGTAATTGAGCCAGCATGCAAATGTATGACACTGATGGGAGTATGAAGTAACCCCCCCGCCCCAACACATGAGCTATGGACACACACACACACAAACCAGTTTACACATATACTATTTTACACACGCCTGCAAGCACGCACACATTATTTAACAAAGACAACATTCCATTCAAAAAGAACCCCAAATTAATAAGTTTATTTGCAAGTATAACCACAACCAAATTCATGCAAATATATACACTAGTAATACATTACTAATTTTCAAACACATTCATTTTACAACACTTTATAATGTGAAAAGGAAAAGATGTCCTTCGAATGCCATGACCAGGAAATAGCAGTGAAAAGTACAGTTATTGTTCAATTCCATCCAGGTTCTACAGTGTAATTTCACCAGGGCTCAGTCCATTTGCTCTCCCTGTTCGGACAGAGTCACTAGAACGACAACCATCTCAGGTTCTCCATTGCCATCTTCTCAGACCAAAGTCCCTTCTTGCTGCCGCCGCTCTTCCTGTTGGCTATAGTAGAAGTCCTCCCTGAGCTGAACTTTTCTGAGCAAGTCGATGGTAGGCTCCTCCTGCAGCTGTCGTCCCTCTTTACGTGCTTGTGCGAGGATCATGGCACGCAGCAGGGGAGGGTAGGTCACATAGCGCGGGGTGTCGTCCAGAACCGGCACAAAGCGTTTAAACTCCTGCTCTTCATGCTTCGGCACCAGGCGCCAGTCATGATACATCACCTTGTCCACCTCCTTCACTTCAGCCTCCTGCTTCCCTGGGAAACAAAAGGGGAAGGCAAAAATATCTCACGGGTTAGGTCTTTGAATTTATCGTTTTACCCTTCACCTGGAAAATAGTGTCAAAAACGCATTTTATTATGCATGTATTAAGAATACAGCTACATAGCCAAATTGCAATTTTCATGCAACATGAACCCATGAACAGGCAATTCAGTAACAGCTGACAATACAGAACTAGTGGAGCAGGTTTAACGCAGCTGAACATTCATTCAAATAAAAAGATGTGAAAAACTCTGTACTGCATCCATATCAGTTTCTTTGTGTTATTATTAAACTTATTTTACTTAGCAGACACTCTTTAAGGGCAACTTTAAAAATAGATACTTTAATACTTAATATGCATTCAGCTTTTCCCCTATAGCTATTGAGGGACCGATAAGTTTGCAATTGTTTAAGCTGTAATTTAAACTCGACTCTGAAGTATTACCTTTAGAGATCCCATAAATTAAAAAAAGAAGAAAAAAAGTAAGAAGCAGCTCTGATTAGTTACCGGAAAAGTCTACAGTTCTCATTATTCCACCAGGGGGCGTCCGAGGGTTGGATTTTGTGATAATATGAATGAGAGGCCAAAATCAGGTTTATTCTCACCTTTAAATGTCAGGATACCCCACGCATTTCCATGGTCCATATTCTATATTTAAAAGGGAAATTATCAAAATAACCTTTGTAAATAATACATAAGATAATGTAATTATTATTAACTTTAAAAATCTACAACAAAACACTCCTTCACCTCTGCAGTGTAATCCACTTTGACCTTGGTTATCTGCCAGAAGCAAGGCTCGTTGTGTTCGAAGAGCCAGGACTTGCGAGTGAAGAGGCGACCCACGCCAAAAAGCCTAAGGCCAGAAAGGAGGGTGAAGAGGCGGCTCTCGCGCCGCACATCTTCCCATGCCAGCACCGGCAGCTTCTTGCCCGTGTGAGGCCGTGTCATGGTCTTGTAGTCCAAAGCGTATTTCTGGGAGTCGTGTGGACGCTCCTTCAGGGCTCGGTACTCACGCATCCTGCGGGCCAGCTCCGCTATCAGTCGCACTTGTTTCTTCCGCACCATTGTTCTTGGTCCGTTTAGCCTTCAGCCTTACACGAGACACAGAGGAGTGACTGGAAGAAAGAAAAAATAAATAATAATAATAATAATAATAATAATAATAATAATAATTCAGTGTATTAAACTAAATACAAAGGGTTTCAATATTATTTTATACATTACCATTTATCAAAATTCTTGAAACATGCCATCACAACAACAGACTTTCAAGAAAAGGCAATTTAACGATTTACTTCACCCTATACAAGGTCACTCATTCGGACAGTGCTGCCAAAGTAATATAGTAAAAAAGAGCAGCTATTGCAATAGCATTCACATCTGTGCACTGACATATCTGTGGATTTGGTTCTTATTTTGTCCAGAAAAAAAAATCAAATCAAATCAAATAACTATAATTTACGTAGGAAAACGTTTTGGTACCTACAGTCCACATTTTAGTTAAGTCAAACATACAGAAAAAAATACAACAGATTGCTCACGTGTGTATACTTGACAGACAGCGATTATCAAATGGAGGATTCAAACTAATCCAGCGGTCGGATATCTTGCGGCGTGATGTCGACAATCTGTCAGTGGCGTCTAGCCTTGGATTAAATAATAAAAATAGTAGGCAAACTAATTAAACCACACGTGCCGCTACAAAGATAATTAGTGTTAGTAGTTCAACGGCTATTTAAAATCGCTCACAATAAGTGTCATTATTTTAAAGATTGTGCAACAAAAATAACAGTTTTGCTGTATGTATTTAGTTTGTAGTTATTGGAGGTACTTGTATACCTAGCCTTTACTATTTATCAGGAATCTTTTGAATGTACTGACAACGATTGAGATAACTGGAAATCGATTTCCGTATTACTTTACAAAAATAAAGAAGCCGCACTGACATATCTATAAAAGCCATATTTTACTTTTTTTTTTAAAAAAAAGGTTAAGCGCTACTTCCGTTTGACATGCGGGATAAATACCAGAGGCAAGCTATATTTGATGAAACTTGCTAGCTAGACAGAGCTGACCAAACATTCCACTAGCCAATTCACTAGAACTTATAATTTATTAAGTGGGATTGATTTACAGTGTAAATACAATGCACGCAAATCAAATATAAGTTGTTTCTAACCTTTTTATCTTGACCTCCAATGAACGCAACTTCCAAGGGAACTTCAAGTACGCTGTTCCGTGTAGCAACTCAATCGGAAGACCTTCCGTTCCGTACCCTGTTAAATAACCATGAAAGTTAACCTCTTTCTTGCTATAATCAATTCAAATCTAGAGATAATTATACGGAATGATATATATCGTGGAAATAGTAAGGACTGTATGTTTTTATTTATTAGGATAATACATTTTGGATATACCCGTCTACATTTTGTGGAAGTGATGCCTTGCAATTTGAAATAAAAGGAGGGAGAGAAACAGATTTACATTAATTGATATGCTATTGAATATATTCATTTTTTTATGGCAGTACACGCCTGATTTTGACGAACCGTTGTTGAAAAGATTATTTTTAATTCCTAGAAAATAACCTATGTTTTCTTATTAATTGTCACATTAAAGGGGATGTGACAAACCAGTAACAGCATCTATATATTTAAACAAAATTTATACTTATTACATTAAAAACACCTTGGGCGTGTAGGAAGTAATATTTTACCTGTAAAAGTCTTCTAAATATACTCATATAAATGAAAAATTGAAAACGTGATTTAACAAAAGGAATACAGTCTAAAAAATTCTGGTGCAGTTGAAATGTGTATCTGAGAGTGAATGTAAATAATGCACCGATGACAACTTTCATGAGTGACACTAATAGGAGTGTTTACTGTTGAGAAGTCAAGTGTTTATTTTTCACATATTATAATCAGAGTCCCGATTTTATCGGGTTACAGGAAAAGCACGTTTCTTATTTTTTCGTTGTACTCTTTGAAACTACCAAACTGAAATTTTATGTTTGAAAACTATAAATAAATGCAAAGTGTATATTGTATAGAACGTATATAGAAAAAATAAATAAGGCAGCATTAAACATTCTTAAACTGATATCATCAAAACAGCACTGACGGAAATGCATATGAAAATATGAAAGAATACAAATAAAACGAGTGTATTCAAATTTAAATCAGTAAGTGCCGTACTTACCAAACTGGCTGTTCTAACGCGCCGTTGAAAACAGCTGTTGTTTTGTTAGTTGTTTTCTAAGTGATTCACTTCCCTTTAACCAGAGCTTAGTGGCAGGAAGCATATAGAAAAAAACAAAATGTACCAAGATATATCTCATAACAAGTGAGCATTCTTTTATAGGACTAAATGTTAAATGATTACATTATGTAGGTTTTTCGCAATACCCTCCCTAAAAATGATTTTTTTCGTGATTTTCGTGATCGCGATAGAATCGGGGCACGAATTATACTACTATGCAAAATAGGGTTATCAACGATCCATTATTGTAACATTAAAATTAATAATTAAATCAATTGCAGATACCATCACAACAAACATAACGATACATACTACTTAAAAAAACAAAAACAAACACTAAATATTGGCAGTTAATGCTTTATTTTTAAAACGCTTCTTTTTGAATGTTTCAAATAAAAAGGCCATGCTTTTAGATACAATTAGTGCCAAGAAAGAGAAGAGACCAATATATTGTTTATACAGTACAGTAAGCAAAAGTGCTTTGATGCAGAGCAAAACAAAAAAAAAACTTTTTACAGTGAATTATAGAATATACCACGTCTAACAAGATCCCCTCCCCATTCCCAAATATCCAACCCACCCTCTGACCAAAACACAATTCAGCACATATGCTTCAAAGCATTCATCTCCTGTAAGTGAGAATTAGCCGACACAGGCTTGACGTTACATTCTTGCTAGTAGAAAAATAAAAAAATCTAAATCAAATATAAAACAAGGTTATGACAAAGGACAACCAATCCCCTTCAGAAATGTAATATAAGATCGTATGACGACCTAAAAGTCAACTCAACTGTGCAGCTCAGGTCTCTGCACCGACACATGCTTAGCCCCTCATGGAGGAAGGTCTACACTGGCTTGCAACACTAAAAGAGCTGCTTAACAGGTTCACTGCTAAAGAGTGGCAGCTGGGCATACTTGCCAGCTCATGCGAAATTGTCCTGAAGTTCGGAGAATGTAAGAAGCTGCCATTACAGCAACAGACACTTGCCTGTCCTGCAGTCAGAGATACGAAAAGATCAACTGAGAACCAAGAAGCCAAAAGAATAGGAAGCATGAATAATCGTGACATTTAAGACCAGTGACGATGGGTCCTTAGACCAGCAGGTTTTCATAAGTAACTCGTTTAGGAAACTAATTTAATGTTACTGGATTTTACTATTGGACTACTATTTTCTGTATTCCTGAGAGGGTCCTGCCATTGAAGTGAGACAAACCAAATCACTACTTGACTACACATTACATACACTTAACTGCAAATTTTCCATTTAATTTCTTACCTATGTTAACAGTACAGGAAAGTGAGAATATAAAGGTAGATACTGTGACATGGTCCATTTATATGCAAGACAGTTAAAAAAAACTAAAATAAAAATATTAAACTCTGTACACACAGGTAGACAGTAACTATTTTGACAAATGAGAAATGCCTTTTACCAGAGATTATAATAAGGCAATTTATGCATTTCTGAAGAAAAAAAACAAAACAATCAATCAGTTTGCAAATGGATGCTTTTTCCTGGCATTTTTGCACAGTGATAGTTTAAATTGTTTCACTGCATAAAGGGCTACAAAAGAAAATACTGAAATATTTAGATAAAAATAAATATGTTCCAGTTATTCAGCATACAGCTGTGCATAAATGACTATGCATATCCTTTAGATTAAAAGTCCACTGTATCAGATTAGGCTCAAATATAACTTCTACCCATACAATTTTGTCCAAAATGATTATTTTAATCCAGGTTGTCACTGAACATTGGGGTTGGCCCCACAGTTGAAGGAAATTGGGAGAAACAGTGTGGAATAGTGTAACATGGTTTTATGGAGGCCATCTGTGCAACCTCTAAACTCTTATATCAGCATGTCCTATCATAGGACATTGCAGAGGGGGAAAAAACCCTGTTAACACAATGTGTCTTTGGAACATCAATATGAGAGGCAAGTTGAACGATCATTTACCCTCTGTTCGTGCCTTCATGACTTCATCACCCTCTCTCACAGGTGTATGCATGGGAGGAAGGAAAGAATGTCGGTGTGCGTGTGTGAGTTGGTCTGGAAAGGGACCATGGAAGTCATGTCCAGCGGCAGCGCTTCCTCTGGCAGGCATCTGGGTCCGAAGCACAGCCCTCCGAGTCACTCCCAGAAGAGGGAGTGGTGCAGCTGTAGGAGCCGGAGGGAGAAGGGGAGACAGAGGGTCGGTCAGGCCCGTCAGGGGCCCCGTTGTTGAGGCTGAGCACCCAGCCCAGTTTGTTTTGCAGCAGGTGCCTGAGGCCTGGGGGCAGGGGCAGCACATTCAGAGTGTCCACGCAGTCAGGCAGCAGTTTTCGCAGCCGGGCACAGCACAGGTACTGCAGGGAGGTTGGGGCAAAGCAGGAGCGAATCACCTTCATGCTGCTCTTGGCTGCTGTAGAGCACACCATAGGGTAGAACTTCTTATTAAGCAGTTCGGTGGTGGCCACGCCTACAGTGAATGAGAGGAAAAAGGCTGAGGTCAACAGTTTGCCGCATCTACAGCAGTTAAAATGTTAAGATATCAAGATATACGTGTTTGTATTTATTTGTACTCAATCAGACAAACAAGCTTCTGTTCCACACCTCCCAGCTTAATTGTAGCATTTGTCCCAGGCCCTTACCGATGCACTTGCGGTTCTTGAAGAAGGTGAGTGTGCCGTGCCAAGTATCCAGGTGTACTCCGATTATGGACCCTTGCCCAAAGCGCGAAGAGAAATTGGTCTTGTCACCTTTGTGGTGCAACAGACCTGTGTAAAGAAATGACAAAAGTTCTATGGCTGTTTACTTAGAAATAAAAAAAGAGCATTGAATTACTGCTTTTCTAAGAGTACTGCATCTCACCTGTGTAAGAGAGACCCCAGCTGTCCTCATCCTTTCCTAGCAGGCTGCAGAAGGTGTGTCTGTACTTGTCCAAGTTAACCTCTGAGGTCCCTATGCCCACCATCTACAAAAATGGCACCAAAATCCAAATTTCCCTTAATGAAGCATGTAGGAGATATAAAACAAGTGGATTTCCCCCCACACTGTGCATTTCACCATTTAAGAGATTTACTCAAGATCAAAAAGATTAGCATTCAAAATGACTTAATGTGTTATTTTATTTGCTCTGTAAGTGTCCTCATATAATGTTATACCATGCATATTATTAACAAATTGATCCAGTAGAATTTTTATCAACAAAAACGGAGTACTTCTATCGAGGTGCTACAGCCACTACACCACAGTTGCCTTTATTTAGTTATAAAGCCACACTGCAGTACCTACCATGTCCGTTCCATAAACCGGCGAGGTCATCTTGATCTCCCAGAAGTGCTGCCCGTCGGCCAACTCCTTGGTGCCCCGGATGGCTGCTGTGCCGCAACTGTACTCCATGTGAAAGCTAACCTTACGGTTGTCACAGCTGAGCAGGGTCGCTGTAGACTTGCTGCCGTCGTCCCACACCCAGTCAAAGTCTGAGCAGAGACAGATAAACACCTTCATGCCTCATGGAGATACAAAGCCATTGCACACCTGAGAGTTGGTAGTCTCCATAGGCTAATGCTAGAAAACAATGGTAATTATATACATTTTAAAATGTAACTGAAGATGCTACCTACCACTTGATTCACAAAATCTCCATAAGATTAGGGATTGCCAACCCCCTTGAAAAGACTTGTGAGCTGGGTTGTGAACAGAGTTTTAACAAACAACTGCAAGCAAAAGTCCTATGCCTAAAGCCACGTTGATGCCTAAAGCCATGGTTGGGCTGGTCAAGTAATTCCTTGTTTGGCCAAATTAGATGGCAGCTGGTGATGTCTGTACCAAATTCAATGGCGATAAGATAATCACGCAAACTTTGGAATGTTCATTTAAAAAGCATGCTTCAGTAAAGAGGCAGTGATCTCCAGAAGAGATGGGAGATGTGAAGAAGATAATCAATGAAACAGTTTGAATCTTTATAGAAGAAAAGAATGCAGACACTGGGATTTTTGATTTAGGTGAATTACTAGACATTATAAACAAAGCTATTTTGTTGCTCAATGTGCAATAGATTTGTGAAGATGGTTTGAATTAAAAAAACAAGTTTTGTGAGCAGTTTAAACACTTTAAACAAACATTAAACAAGCCTAGACAATGTTTAAAAGGTGCTGGAAGCTAAAGAATTTTAGATCATAATTTTTTTCATTTAACAGACACTTATCCACAGCGACATACAGGGTTAAAGTGCAATACAAGATAACATCAGAGTCGACACCAGAAGCGGTGGAAATGGAAAATCAGACAACAGCAGCCGAATTCAGACCACAGCAGCCGATTTTCCTCGATGTCCCTCACCCTGGTCGTCCTCGCCACAGTGGCAGTCCTTGACACGGTGGAAGCCCTGCCGTCGGGGGCTACAGCTGGGCTCAGCTTGAGAGTCGCAGCCACAGTAGGACTCCCCCGTCACAGGCACTGGGCTTGGCACAGCCGGAACGACTGCGGGGAACTCTGGCTCCGAATCCGAGTCACTGTTCTGGTTGACACAAATGGGCCAAGTGCCATACTTCAGACACAATGGCATGAGCACCAACTGAAATTTCAGATTGCCATCTCTTTTTTAAAACACTGGAGACTGGAGAAGCCAACTCAGTGAGCAATTGAGGGTTTTCAATGTTTAAACCGGGAACCCAATATCTGAAAAATGTGGTCTCTTGGTGAGAGCGTGTAGAATGCCTCAGCTTGCCTCTAAAAAAGACAGGCAGCCAAGCATGGCCAGATCAAGTGACAACCCAGGACATAACTGCAGTGAACCAAACCAAACACAGCTTTAGTAACGAAACCTAGTTCAATAATCCCTGTCAAGATGCTCCGTGCTCCTGCTTGGAAGGAGTGATTGACATAAGACGAGTCATCCCCTTACAGTCTTATCACCATATATTGTAATATCTCAACCAAAAGAAAAATTGAAGCTGAAATATTTACCTGACAAGACCAATATCCATTAACGCATCCCTTCAATTAGTGTTGTTTTTGGGAACAGACTTACAGATCAAAGCTGGGCCGTGGCACGAAAGGCAGATAAGAAACAGCTGCAAGGTGACGGTCTTCATTAAAAGTCCACCAGCCTGAACAGGGATTAGTACTAGAGACACACTGCGCTGGCACACCTGTAAGTTATTGCTCTCTGAGCCCCTCGTGTACGCTTCCTGTCACTACAAGTCCTGAAGCTGCCCATGTGCCACCCCACACTTTATGTAGCGCCCGACGCTGTCATGATTTTTTTCTCTGAACTCAATGGCACCAGGTGTGACATGACTTGGCAGCAGTCTTCTGTAATCTTCTAGACATCTTAGTCTAGTTTAACAGTGTTAGCGGATGTGAAGGATCACAGGTGGCAGACAGGCCACTGACACAAATATCCCCTAAACTAATAACTGCACCAGTTAAGAGAAACAACAAAAAGTAAAGGAACAATCCCATCTCATAATGGAATGTTAAATAAGTGTAGCCTTCCAGTCCTTGTTCCAACCAGCTGCTTGACCACCCCCACCCCCTCACCTGCAGCCACTCATACCCCCACTCCTCACGCTCAGATGCCAGCACCAGGGACCTGGCGTCCTCGTCCCGCCGGATCCCACTCCAAACATAACGCCACGCCCGGCTGTTCCTGTTATGCCTTGACATGGCAGGTAGAACTGGTGACCTGCAAGCCAGTACAGTGGAAGTATAAAGCCCACACCAACCCACACATACCACACCAAAGCTACAATATCACTTTCTTAATCAGCATTGCAATGGCATAGACCTAGATCTTGCTAGGTAAAATGAAGGCAATACCTCAATTCTACTCGCTCAAAAATCTACAGTCATATATAGGCTGCCATTAACCATTAATTGCCAAAGTAAAAATGTTAGCAAGCATTCAGAGAAAAAACAAACACAATGTGGAGGGTGGACCCCAAACACCGGGAAAAATTATCAAAGGAAAACGTAGCAAGTTTTTCATCGCACATTTTATTTCCCTGGGCAACCTGTTACATTGTGAGCTACAACGCTACAAGCTGCTGCAAAGTTAACGCTTGATAAAATACTTTTCATTTTTCACACAAAAGCAGGCCTAACAACAACCGAGCTAGCAAGCTATCACCACAGAAATAATAATATTTAGTCATTACAGACCCTGGGTATAATTGAAATAATAATACAGGTTACCCCCCTAAACAAGATTTAACATGCAGAAATCATATAACCAGCAGTATTTTACGCTTGCTTCGGAAGAGACATACCCACCCCCTAACTGGCTAACGTTAGGAATCTAGCGAAACAGCTACCTGAGTAACACCAGCTTGCCCGTCTTCTTCGACTACCTTTCCACTGGTAGAATTGTATTGTTTTGTTTTCCTCTGTACCTATGAGCCCTTCTTATATTTTAAAATGTTTAATGACCGTACCAACCTGACGTTTCACGGTTAGGTGTCAGTGACTCTGACCATGACCTACTTTCACGACAACTAACAACATGTTTCCACGCCCCGCCCTGCACTTGAAAACCATTGGGTATTTTACAGCAGGGGTGGGGTTAATATTCCAATCTCAGGCTCAAACTGAGATCAGTTGTCAGTCAAACTATCATTCATAAGAAAGGCCGCCTAGACTGTAATAGTTAAAATAGCAAAAAGCGGAAACGCACCAATGTCGGACATATTGGCCTTTAAAAACGTGTGGCCTAAACCAACATTTGAGCCGTAATGGAGTCCTAATTCGAAGACAAAATTCTGCCGCACCCTCATTTCTGTTGGAACACATAACTTTATGCAGTATTATATTCATGTGTAACTTACTTATGAAAAATAGGTTTGTTCAAAAAAAGGGTAATAGTCACGTCTAGCTTATATATATATATATATATAGGTCAAAACTCGATTTGTTCTTGTTATAACGTTTGCTAGTCCAAAGACCCGATGTAACCAACCGTCTGTTGGATTTACTACAAAATATTTGATGTAACATAAACACGAAAATTTGCGTATCCGGATCTTTCGGGACTATAATCGTTCTTATCTATAAAGTGTGTTATTTTAATTGGCCAATGACAATAACGCAACAACTAAATGTTTGTAATTAATTGGCATTAGGCATAACGTCCGACACGACCAGTCTTCATTCTTCGATTTGCGTATTAAAAATAACCTTATTTTCCTTTCTTAATTTGCTCGCCTCTTCGGTTCAAATTGGTTATTTTTATGTTTATTTTTGCCATGTAAAAAAAACGGAATTTAAACTACCAATACTAATTGGAAAGACAACCAATCATTCACTAACTAACTAGTTCTAACATCCAAAAACACAATTCTTTTCACATACTGCCATCTACGGGCTCTCACTTGTATCGATGCGAAGTAGGCTCAAATTTACAATTGACCTATTGAGTTTTTAATTGACTTTTGTCCCGTTTTTAACGGTCATCGCCGTTGTATGTTATGCCAGGTGAAGGACGGACGCTTTCTGCTCCATCGCGACTCGTGGAACCTCTCCTAAGCTGTGTGCTGATGCCTTGTGGCAAAACCAGTTCCAAACCATTATACTGAAGTTGTGGGATGTGATCCTGCAGCAGTTTTTGTGTAGGGAGCTGTCACTGTGGGCCCAGGTTCAGAAAGATGCTTGGAAGATTTTCTGGCTGTAAAAGAAGTGAAGGCTTCTCTGGGTGGCAGGTAGTCTACGCACTGTTGAGGGTTTCAGATGGGTACCTCCAGGCAATACCCCTTAGCTGCTGTGTTCTATGTAGACCTCTAACCACAATAGGGGTCAAACTCTGAACTCTCGTCCCAAAGACAGGTTAAATTTCTGAACCACCAGACCTTGCTGTGTGGTAGGAAATTTTTTTTTAAAATAAATAAAATAGAATGTGCTGGTCCTCTATCTCACCAGCTGGCCTGTCAGAATTCTGACCAGCAGGTAGCATTTCAATACTTCCCATCATAGCAAAATTTGAGCTTTGGCCTCCTGTCTAAAGGCAGTGAAATCAGGATAATTATTAGAGTAGTTTTTGGTAATTTCATTAATAGAAGTCCTATTAAACATTTAGACATTTAATAGTTAAATTACCTTTTACTTAAAAAATAATTATTCCCCAAATCCTTCAACTGTGTGACCATTAACTGTTTAGCTGTGTCACATATTAAAAGTTAATCGTGCAGACCGTTGGCAGCAGTGTTCTACACCTTGTACAGGGTTGTGAATTTTTTTCCTCGTCAAAAAGAGGCATCTAAAATAATGAGAAATTACTTGCATGTAAATATGCGGGATGTTTACCCTTTTGATTGCAAAGTAAAATGTAAGGTGATATATCCATATAATCTTGTGATCTCATTTAGTTAGATAAATCTATATTGTTTTACTTTGCTTGAAAAAAATATATAGGTGTTCTTAAATGCCACTTTTTTGGATGAACATGTAATCAATGACATGCCTAATAACATATAATCACAGATAATGGGCTCGTGGCCATACAAGTAGACTGCCTAACATGTAGAATGCATGGAGAAGTTCTGGAAAACCTGACTTCCTGTTCTCACTAAGGAACTAAGTTGATGTTCATGACTCATGGGCTGACTAAGCAGCATGCCCACATGCACTTATATTTTAGAAAGCAATACAAATTCAAATACTAAAGCAGTTTATATTTAAAACCCAAGATTCAAATCTTGACCCATGCTTAAAGTATTTCACAAGATACTTATTAGAACCATCTTAAAGAAGTGACTTGGACATTCACTGAGCATTTAACACTTCAGTGGAAATTTTGCATACTATTTGCCATGTGGGATTCCACTTTCCAGAATAAGCTTTTAAACAGCTTTTGTGTGAATAAGCTGAGGAAATTTATTTGGAAATTAGACATGTGAAACCCAACACTGGGTACACATCCTGTAATGCAAACAAACAGCTTTACTATAGGAAAACACATTTTACAAGTGTTTTGAGCATGTCTGCAAGTTAAAACACACACACAAAACTTCACTCCCACTCCAACATCTGGACATTAAAGGCAATTTCCACTTAACCAATTAATAAATCCAGAGGAATTTCAAGCACTTATTACAATTACCCACAGTGCAATTTATCTACCTATAAATAATATTACACACACACACACATACATATACATATACACACACACACACACACACACACACATTATATATATATACATATATATATATACATATATGCATGTGTGAGAAATTCAAATATGAATATGAAGACTTTGCTCTATTTAAACAGTGATAAACATTTCAAAATCTTATAAATAAAATCAGTGGGGGAATAAAAAGAACAGAAAAAAATTTAATGTTTTTTTTTTTTTTTCAACAGGTCCTCAACATCAATATTGAAATTGGAAAATGTTTCAAAGAGAAAATAAAAAGAAACAACAAAAAAACAACCATTGGTCCCTACAGTCAGTTCTCCAACCCAAGAGGAGACCAATGACTTTGGCCAACTTAACACAAAAATCAGAATCAAGAAAATAACCTTTGTATTTCTAAACACACACACAGGAAAGACAAATCACTAACATAAATTGCGCATTTACAAGAGTTATGCTACCAAATTGAGACAACTGTACAATGTTGTGGTGATAAGACCATAATTACGGAAGCCAATTTATTTTTTTTCCATTTGGGTTGTTTCTGTCCTATTCGCCATTCAGCAGTAACATGAAGGAAAATCTTGTTTATTTTGTGGAGAGGATGAGGGCTACAATGAGGCCGTAGAGCCCCAGGACCTCAGCAAAAATGAGAATGAGGATCATTCCTACGAATAACCGGGGCTGCTGTGCTGTACCCCTGACTCCAGCGTCTCCCACAATGCCAATGGCGAAGCCGGCCGCCAGCCCGCTCAGCCCCACACTCAGGCCCGCACCCAGGTGGAGGAAGCTCCTAGAGCAGGGGGAAATGAGACAGCTTGTTAGCCAACACACTTACTCATCATCACATTAAAGTTACTCATACCTAAAGCCAAGTGCCTCAAGTGCTATAAGAAGCTCACCAAGACTCAGCAAAGTGCTTTACAATGAAAGTTTGTTTAACATAACTATATTGCTACTACTGTGCAATGTGCTTCAAGGTCGCCCACCCCTCTTCTCACTAGTAATTTCATTACATTTTTTGTAAATTTCTCACTTCCATTACCCTCTTTTCCCTAAAATAATAAATTCCTGACTGCACGTCAGACACCTACTTGAAGAGTGTGACTGATTCTGAGAGATTGTTGGCGATCAGCACTGCTACCACCAGGCCGTAGATGGCTATAATACCCGCCATGACCACAGGAATGATGGACTTCATGATCAGCTCCGGCCGCATCACTGACATGGCCGCGATCCCCGTGCCACTCTTAGCTGTGCCATATGCTGCTCCCAAGGCTGGAAAGACAAGATGTAATTAGTGTGCGGTATTACAGATGTTGACTTTTTGTTGACAGCTTTTACACACCACCCACAACATAAGCAAACCAATGTTTCGCACGGTTGCAAACTAAGCCCGATGAGTCGCTGCTTCAAAACAATTTCAATTGTGACAGGTGAGCATGGCGGCGGTGGAAAATTGGCGGCACACCGCCCAGAAATCTGTTGGGCTTTCCTCGATCCGTGGTTAACTCCTACCAGCCTCCCGGGTGCCTACAGGCTTGCAATACCATCGGGACGGAAGTGCCTCTTCGCCAAATCGGGACTAAAACTATACAGGTGTAGACTGCAGTGTGGAAAAAAAGAGGGGTGGCTCAAAGGCACCTATGATTGGAAGGCGTGGAAAATATTTTAAAATATTTTTTACAAAAAAAAAAAAAAAAAACTTCAACACAAAAGCTGTATTACATTTAAATACTTGAACGTGCGAGTTATTATTTGCCAAGACTAACATTTACGTATGACAAACGAATGATCAGACCTGACCCAAAGATAAAAATGAAGCATTAGAGATAAATATTCATGCAAAACAGTGAGTTATGTTAGTATAGTAAGGTCGCCATTAACCTTCTTGTTATAACCTCTCTTGCAGATCATCAGTAAATATAAAACTGCTGTTAATGTCTAAGTTTAAGCCTCAATGTTTCTTTCTCATCTTAAAATTTGCTGGATAACTAATATGTTGAAATTTTCCATGTAAGGGGTCTTTCTGAAAGTGCGCCGTGGCATTGCATTTGACCTTATTTTATTCCTCAGGTCCCACCTATAGTAAAACCAAACCAAAATTTCCAAAACTGCACACCCATACTTTCAAGAGTATTTTATATGCATTTGACGCTTTTTAATTTTAATAAAATATTTTGACAGAATGTTTTTTATTTTGAATACAATAATTGATTTCATTATTGTAACTGAAAATTATTACATTGTATATAATATATTATAAACTGATTATATATACATATATACATATATACACATATACATATACATATAAACACATACATACATACATACATACACACACACACACAGGAGCTTTTATGACATCCCATTCTAAATCCATAGGCATTAATACCGAGTTGGTCCCCCCTTTGCAGCTATAACAGCTTCCACTCTTCTGGAAAGGCTTTCCTTTATGGAGTGTGTCTGTTGGAATTTTTGCACATTTTCCAGAAGAGCATTTGTGAGGTGACACACTGATGTTGGAAGAGAGGGCCTGACTCGCAATCTGTTCTAGTTCATCCCAAAGGTGTTCGATAGGGTTAAGGTACATACATACATACTATTGAGGGTTTTATATATATTAGTCTACTTCACTGAACTACTTCCCCCAAAGGGAATTTGTGATGTCAACAGATGACAACATGTTCAGTTATCTCTATGAAAACTGGTACTTTTCATGTAAGAAAATAGATTTTGTATAAAACCATGATAATGGGTGATTAAGTAATCATAAGTACATACAAGGGGGTTACGAGAGAACACAAAAAAAGGCAGTCCAAATTGTAGTGGTTAAGGTTCTTCCTCATGCAGTTCCGCTGGGCACCATGCTAAGTAACTCCACGAGCAGTGTGACAGATGGCTTTAGGGAAAGGCAAACGACTCACAAATTGCCACCATCCAAATACAAGATCATTTATTACAAGAGCAACGTAATCAATACAAGGTTAAACACTGTATTCCTTACAAAATACGCTCGGCAGGCAGGGAAAATAAAGAGAACGAAAGTACAGTAAAATTTAAAATGCTAGTAAAATAAGTGTTAAGACTAAGTTCTAGATCATTCATAAATATTATTTTGGTATGCTTTAAATATTTTTTCAAAAGTAACTACAGACACCCATATATAGCTTTGTGTTAGCAAATTGGGTTCCAGGCTTAATGACCCAGAGAACTACGATCGACCGTAGTGTAGAAGTGACACCAGTACATTCAACTGGTCTCGTAGGCAATTGCCAGAGAACAGGCAAAAATGTAAATCCGAATGCCGAATTTTGACAAGGCTCTAAGAACAGTTACAACAAGATCATATACCACTACTTTAAGCTACTATTTAAGGTGAGAATTGCCTCAAATTACCCAAATAATTACATTTTAGATTTTTAATCCGTTGTTTGTACCTTAAATATAGAACCAGTCAGTCAAATCCCTCTGAAAAGCTTAAAATACCAGTTAACAGGCACACATTTGCACAAAATAAATAAATACATAAATAAACCCTTCCAAATGGCTCTCTGGCTAAATCCAAGGATATATGCGAGCATTGTCAGGCTGTATTTAGTCATCATCAATGTATATCAACTTTGATGTACGACTTACAAACTAAACATATAACTGACTATGCAAGCAAGACTGTGGGAAGCCACTCTGGTCCCAAGCCAACTAATGCAATTGCAACATAGATCACTACAGGTACCAAAAACAAACCAGAGCGATACATGTGGTCCTACAGTTAATTCATTTTAATATAGATAACAGAATAAAGACTTAAAAATAAAGGCTAGCTATAGCTCTAATAGTCACCTATAGAAGAAATACACTTTATAACTTTCTAACCACAGTAACTCTTGACATTCAGTTTTACCTGCTGTACCGAAACTGAACTGTTGACCCAAAGCAGCAATTCATAAACTGAGTCTGGTGAACCATTACACCCTTAATGTTGAAGAGCATTTCCTATCCTCATCCTCTTGCCAAACCAGAACTTTGAGAAACAGAAATGGGATTGTTAAAATGCATCTTAGCACAAACCACGTTTTAAAGCTGTACTGCAACATGAAAGAGATTGAGAGAATGGTTGTGTGGATGAATGGTGAAATGAGATCTGCTCATGCTTCTGAATGAGTAACCATAACCCTTTAAGTCCTCTTTTCAGTAAGCAGTACATCTGGGGATGGAATATGCTATAAGTAGAAGGCAGTTCAGCTAGTGAACTCTGTATAGCATGCTATTAATCGCTACCAATTTTATAGGAAAGTACAATTTAGAACTAATTTAATGTGATATAAACATAAAACACTGTTATACCATTTATGTTAAATACCTGAATACCTTTTGTGAGGATTCATTACAATGAAGCGCCAATGACCACAACATTTTTAAATGATCTATTTGCTATGGTTATCCCCGAGTAGTACATACCACGCATAAGGCAGAAAAAAAATGACCAGCTTTTGTGGTTATGAAGTACTAGCTAGGTTAACATATACCTTTAAGGGCTTTATAGTGTTTAAGACATAAACAGTCATATGATCTTTAGTCAGCAACTGAACTGCCTTTGATTTTTTATCATTCATTCCAACTATGATAAATCTTATCAAATTGACTTCCATTGATTTAATCATACAGGCTAAAATGGTGCTTATAAATACTGTAACCTGCACAGGTAGACTAGCGCTTGACAAACCAGTGTCAGCCACAATTAATTATACTTAACTTGATTGGCAGACCTGCAGATAGCCTTTAAAGGTCTTGTGGTACAATTTTTCACCCTGACAACTGTCTTTGTATGGCCTCATTTTCCAAGAAAGTTTTGGTATGGAAATTATACCACGGTATACTATAACATTTTCTATGCTTGACTAGACATAAAAATCCAGAGTGACCGGTTTTTAGTAACACTGTTTATGATTTAAATGGTTATTAATAACTGAACAGCATGACTTATTAGACAATATAAGAATTCACGCACGCTTAAGTAACCCGAATATTTGGTACTGAAACCTTGTGAATATTTCAAACTGTAGAAAAATGTAATCCTCAGAGGAAGCAGCAATAAAGGGATAAAAATAGAAGAGACGTAAAACGTGTTCAAGTTAGCACGCCGTGCCTAGGATTGACACCTTTGTGAGACAGTGCTCCATGAGTGAACTGCCCGTCAGCCATAAAATTATCTTCTCTCTGTGAAGACGGGATAGGCTGCTGTAATTAAACAGCCCACTCTAATTCATTAACAGGTAAAAAAAATATGTTAAAAGACGTTTTTTGTAAAAGACGTTTGTCATAATTTCAACTGCTGCCAACTGAGAACAGGAAGCAGCAGCAGTGCGAGGTGACATTTAGAGACTGTTATGAACGCCTGTTTCTAATGGACTGTAGACCGACATTGGTTATACATTCAGTAAAATATTCAGTGGTCACAACTGAGGCAAATAAATACCTTATAATAAAAATAAATGCTAAACTACATAACATAAAATAATATAAAACTCAAAACACAAATGCTCAGAAACACAAATTGGCTCAGTGGGAAAGAGCATCTTAGGACACTTAAATACATTGGGGGAACTGAACATCCTACTTGGCACAAAAACATGGATATAAAGCTTTTTGTGTCAAAGGACATTCAGACAAATGAGCATAAAATGGCTTAATATTAAAAAATATTCCCAAAATCACAGGATTAACTTGAAAAATTCAGTAATGGGCTTGGAGGCTGTGGGAATTGGACAAGTAAAATGAACCTTGTAGCTAACAGCAGAAAGCAAAAGGACTGCCTATTTGACAAGCAGATTTACATTCCATTGCTACCTGTTGACCTATGCCAGTCTGCAGCAATTAGAAACTTGGGGGCAAAAATAATGAAAAATTAAACACAAAACAGTGACAAAACAATTCAAAAATTTGCACCAATTTTTAAATGAATACGACTGCGACTGCAACTGACAGTTCACCTATATTTCCAAATATACAGATCATTTAATATATTGGCATTTCTTCTCATTGCCATTAGATCTGTGGAGTGGAGTTGAATCATTTACAAAAACCGAAGGTAAACCACCATTATTCCTAGGTAATAAAGTCCATACAATCCCCAGATTGGGAAAAGGGTGCAAACGTCTCCGTGTAGTATCATTTGAAGGTTTGAGTTACAAAGGCTATATGCTAATTCATAACTGGAGAAATTCATACCTTTTAATTCACTTGCCAAAAATAACCACACTAAAACCATATTTTATTGATTTAAAGAGGACAGAATTTGCGTTGGCTATTTATTTGAATACGTCAAACCAATCTGATAGTGAAGAGACACCGCGCCAAGCAAGAATCTGGTTTATGCATAACACGGGACCTGGATGAGCACGGATAAGGTTGAACAGTCATATTTTACGATGTTACAGTACAATCTCAAAAATGCCTTCCTTTGCACTTTATGCCGAAACGACTTATTCATCTGCAATCATGTGACTCACCACGGGAACTACCCCCCGCAAACCGGGATCACTGACGGAAACGATTGCGTCAAATTCACGTAGGAAAAAGAAACTCCAGCAAAGACTGCGTATGCCCCCAAAAAACAAATGGCATAAAATGTAAGGTTCTAGGTGACACATCAGCACATTTCGATCTATAAGGCATTTTCGATAATTGGCAGCTATGGTTTTTACACAGCGACCTCATAGTTACACCAATTAATACTAATAAATGGAAACACATAATACCTATATTAAAACGTGTTACGAGACGAAACATGTCTTATGAGAAGATACTTGATAGCATAGCTAACCAGTTAACCGTACGTAGCACGTAGCTATCAGGAGACTACCTCCCAAGCTAGCCGTCAGAGCGAAAGCCATGTCAACAGGGAAAACGTAAGATACCAATTAAAAAGGCAAAGAATATAAATAGCAATATTTAAGTTATTAAACAAAATGTTACACGAAATTTCCGTCAATGTTAACGTCATATACTATTTAAATCTTTGCACCCCTTCCCCCATCTGTAGCTCATCATCCATATCGTTACGTTCTCCATCACGCCCTTTTTAGAAATGCAAGCACCTCATATTCCTTACAAAGAAAAAGCAAAATGCAAACAAAATGTATCACGGACAAAGACACGATAAAAGCAAACATTTTGTTTTAATTACCGCTGAAAACCATAGCCGCAGAGGCACCCATCACTGCGAAGAAAGGGGAGTATTCAGGGCTTTCGGCGGACATTCTTTCTAGTACTTTGAAACGAAAGAGAGTACAAAACGGTTTGCGCCGGTTCCGTTGAAATTATTTCACCTTTAAGAAAAACAAAAAGGCTGCAGTCTCTAGAGGTATACTGAAAAGTACAGTCTTGATGCTGAGTGAGTCACAAATGAAATCCAATAGTAATGGACCGGTGCAGCCGAGGAAAATGGCGAGGCGGAAAATGTCACCTGATCAGCCACCAGGGCAGAGTCCACCACGTTTTTGTAGGTGTATGGACAAATGCATGCGTGTTCGTGTTCATAAACGTGACATTATGTTATATGACTAATCTACGAGTAATGCGTATTTATTATTATTATTATTATATATATTAGATAATAATATTATTAGATATAATATTATTATATATTTTAGTTCCGAACAATCAATAAGTAAGAATACATATCGGGGTTTTTTTTTCCATTTAATGTTGTCTCCCCCTATTTTATTTATGTGTTGGTTGGCCCCGCTGCAGGCTGTCACAGTCGTGAGTCTGGTGTCTTTTTGGTAAATTTATGAGCTGGCGTAAACTACTTTTAAATTAATGACGGTTCTACACATAATAATAATAATAATAATAATAATAATAGTAATAATAATAATAATAATAATAATAATAATAATAATAATAATTAATATTATTATTATTATTATGATCATTATCATTATTATTATTATTATTATTATTATTATTATTATTATTTTAAAATAATAATAATACTGCCTTCCAAATGTTAACAGCTGACTGGAAGACATCATGGTTATTTGATCAATCTATTTGATAGAGAGTGGGCAATTCAGAATAAACGTCAGTCTCAAGAATACAACAGAAGTCCACTGGAATTTGAACCTGGGAATTGCTAGTTGCAGGCACCATACTACTTGAGAAACCACTACCCCTTATCCACTTGAGAAACTTGGCATGTTTAAATTGATTTTGAAAGTGTATTGTATTTGAAAGAAAAAGTATAATCAATCACAAAAACACTATTTTCGACTGATTCCACACCTTCAGCTCAGTGAATTATTTTGCCACTAGAAAGCACTTTCATGTTCACTTGCGGAACCTTTCATACAGTCAGTTAAATTGCCTGCTGAACCACTGCGAAATCTACTGAAATTTGATTAATTAAGAGTCCTAATAATAGATATAGAGAACCTGATTGAACAAATAAAACACTTTTTACAGATTTTTTTACCATTCATTTCTACAACAAATTTCTATTTCCTCTCCAGAATAGGTATGTGAATGAATTCAGTAACTGGTGGTACCTGCTCTACTGCTTCTACAACCAAATGTTTCCTGTAACTGCTGATCATCGGCTTGGAGGAATTTTGGTCCATTCCTTGTTACTGAACAAATTAAACTTTTTTGTAGGCTTTCTTGTATGAACTGCATGCTTGAGATCATGTCACAACATTCTGGACTTTGACATGGCCATTTCAAAACGCAAAGTATCTTCTGTTGCAGATTTACTAGTGTGTTTAGAATAGTTTCTGTGCTGCATGACCCACCTTCTGTTAACCTTCAGCCCACTGATGCCCACAGTACATTCTGTCCACAGTACATTCTTACAAAAAACTTCTGGTTCATCCGAGTGGTCTTTGGCAAATTAGGGACAGCCGGAAATTTTTCTCTTGGAGAGCAGGGGTTTCCTCCTTGCTATCCGCACATGCACACCATTAACATTCTTGCTGAATGTCAGCATCTCAGAATCTCTTAAGGCTTGCAAACTCTCTCACCACTGTATACATATTCAACATACACACAAAGTTCAGAGGAAAGTGCCCGCAATTTTTTGAGAAGAAGAGGTTTTTTTTTAAATAAAAATATTTTGAACATACAAAGTTAGCACTAAGCTGTGCATTTCCATGTATTGTGGATCTTGTGCTTTTTGTGAAGACTTATCTGTGTACTGCCTTTGAAGCTGGGATTCTGGGAAGCAAGGAAAGAAATGATGGGAGAGGGAGGATGGAACCATGATGTGGCACATGTTAGCATGATAAAGTTTTTAGCAACTACTGCGTGTAACAAAATACACAACGTAACCAACAAGAACACCTTTTCCAGCAGTGAGTAAATTAAAACTGACCACCTGCCAGTGTTATAAGTAATTAACCTCACCAGCTAGAAGAGGATAGGCTTGGCTGAAAAAGGCATGTGGTTAAGCTTGCTATTTCTCCTCAACAAATAGATCAGAATTCGATCAGCAGAAAAAGACAAGCTATTTGTTAACAGTGTTGGAGACCTGAAGAAACAGCAGTGACCTTTATTGTGTCTCGCAAATACAAAAACATGCACTGCACAATTTGTCCATGAATTGACGTAATAAATAGATGTCTTATGTCAAACAATGCTTTATACCTGCTGACCCTAAGTTTAACTAATGAGACTGAAATGAATTACTGGACTATTCATTGTTTTTTAACCTGGTAAAGCACTCTAGTGCCGCACACACGAAAAAGATTCACTGCTGCAGCTATACATTTTTAACTGCCAGAAGTTTTAAAGAAGAATGAGATCTATGATCTCTTTAGCGAATCAACTAATTAAAAAAATAAAATACAAAATACAAAACTGAAAAAAAAACAAAGCGATGTAAGTGAAAAGTAGGAAAATAAGAATTAAGGGTCCCAAAATGTCCTTGTGATTAAATGTTGAAGGGAGGAGGCCTTACGTCAAAGGTCATACTTTAAAACTGCAGCTGAATTTACCAGAGCAATAGAAGTTAATCTATAAATGTATGTAATGTTACCTGAAACTCTGACCCTGATTCGACTCAACCACAATGTAATTTGTTCTAAACTTATAAACGTATTTGGTGATTGCCAAAAAATATTTCAATAATCTGACTTTTATGACTTCTTGTTATACATAAACAGTCAAATGCAGATTTAGTCAGAAATGTCTTCTGTGCCTTTGAACACATGATCAGAGACTTTGAATCATTTGAAAGTTTGTTAATACCCGTGTCAGACAGCTTATGAGAGACTGCAGCCGACCACGTGACCAACTGGATCAAGCTGTTCAGATGCATTGTGCTTTACTTCTGTATTTTACTCCCTGGGGGGATTGTGGTCTTCTCAAATTGAACTGATTTTAAGTAAAAAAAAAAAAAAAAAGCTGCTTCAGTTTGCTGTTAGTTTCAGTAAGTGTTTTTTTCATTTCAGTTTCTATAGTCTTGTGCAATTCCTGGAGTTGCAGTTCCAGTTCATTCAAAGACAACACCCATTATAAAGAGAAGCCAACTTTATCGTTGCCAACAATGCTCTGCTCTAAGCCTATCCCATTAAACCTCCCAGTTCGCATTTTTTTTTAGAATCATGTGATGGATCATATGATATTTTAAAGGTAAAATGTAAAACAAATCTGAGCGATCTGAACTGATAAGACCAGTCGCATTCTGCCTGTATGCTTTCTGCCTGCAAAGATTAAATAGTGTTTGAAAACAAAGTTTACTCTTAAAACTCTTATTCTTAAAGCAGAGAATTTTTACTTTGATAAATCAATGGGGAAAGATTGAACCTTCATGGCGAAACACACACATGTGAGTCCTTGGTTGCAGTTCCCTCTTTAAGTCTTTGAGTATGAAATTTTGGAAACAACAAACATTTATGTTGAAATCCAGATAAGGAAGAAGTTTTTTTTTTGCTTGTTTCCATAATCCCACAAATATAAATTTACAGATCTGTGTGTTTTCCTGGCTGAATTTACCAAACGCTATCATGAGTTTGAGTTCTTGATTTTTTTTACACATATAGGAACAAACTGAAAATGATAAAATTGTAAAAGTCAAGAACAAATCAAGTTTTATGTTATGGGAAATAATGGCGCTTCTCACCCAGTTGTAGGACTGACTGTATGGAAAGCAGAAAAAAAGGAAAATGCCTTAATTTATTAAAAAAATTCTGTAGAAAAATTACTAGTTTGATGTTTTACTTCTCAATACTGGATAGGAAGGAAAAGACACACAAACGAAGAGGAGTCAGTTAGATGTGTAGGAGGGAGTAAACATTCGGTTGTCAGAGTTACTGAAGGTTTATAGAATTCGCAGGCCACAACTTGCACCACTCCATGCATTTCACTTAACAGAATGACAAATGACTTCTGTCTTGGGTTTAGTAATGTCTGTTGTCTATCATTATTTTAATACAGGAAAAAATGTTGATAGAATTATAGGTTGATAGAATTATAGTATCTTTTGGACTTTAACATCCTGCCTATGAGCAAAGCAAGCAAATGGAAAAAGGGGGATTTTATTTGCCATCAGTACAACTGGCGCAAAGCCTTTACTTTACACTTGAAATTAAAACAGTAATGAAAGGTCTTGTGTCAGAATATACACATATTAATATTTAATTAATTTAAATGTATATGTCATCAAAAACATAACTAAACACATTTATATCCAACAGAAGGCTCCTATATAAAATATGTTCCAATCGAGCTTGACGAGCATTTATATACACTACCAAAATGTCTGGTTCCATTTGTTCCTGTCAAAAGTGAGCTAAAGCGGTGAGACTAATCCGTACACTAACACCCTCGAATTAGGGCGACGGGAGAATGGTTGCGCATTTTAGTGGAAGACAAGGTAGTGTATGCATACTTCACGCGCACTGATACATTAAAATACGCATCTATTGACATTCATGGCTATATGGTTCGAGGACGAATAAATACGTCAGAGGTAAATAACCGTTAGCAATACATTTCTTCGCTGAAAAAGACTAAAATTGAGGGTAGAAAAAATAATAATCCGCTGCAAATCTACTGTTTACGTAAAAGTGCGTCGGTGTACAAATCCCGATTCACGATTATAACGAACGTCACGAAGGATTCTGCAAGATTAATTATTTGTAGGCTGTAGAAATCAGTGCTTTTTGTGTCTTATAAGATGTATATTATATTGGGATATATAATTATGTACAT